>JASGXE010013326.1:0-13288 GCA_030068105.1 Sinentomon sp. SZTP_YWyxl
CATCGCTGTTTCCTGATATACGAGTATGCCGAAAAAGTCCGTTCATAAAAAGCGATGTCGTTTTTTCTGCCTTTGATTTTCTCCGTTCTCCCGGCATTTCGAATGGGGTTTACACGGGAATGTTACAATGCATATGGGGTTTTTACATGGAATGCTACAATGGGGTAGACGTGAAATTGCTACAATGGGTTTTAGACGGGTAATTACCGCAATGGGATTTAGACGGGGAATTGCTATACAATGGGGTTAAGACGGGGAATTATGCTACAATGGAGTTTTAGACGGGGAATTGCTACAATGGGTTTGGACGGAGAATTGCTGCAGACTATGCAAATCAGACGTTTCCCCCTGGAACATCTTTTTGCGCAGATTTTCCTACAGGGTGCCCCAAAAGTTACCGGCCAGATGGAAAGTCTTGGGCGATATGTTCCAGGCCATGCCGCAGGAGCATCTTGACCTGCTGTCCAAAATTGACCAAAATAGCGTTCGGAAGTGTTGTAGAAGCCCACGACTGATCACCCCAACAGTGAAATGTATCGTGGTGGCCATCTTTGTGAACTCGCATTCATGGTTTCAATGTCTTATTGAATAAATCGCGGCAAGAGGATAAACCTGTGGTCACATCATTGCACTGCGGAATACCCATATGCAACAGCAATCATGCAAATGATTTTGCTATCAGTGGTACCGGCAGCAGCTCTGGGAGGTTCGTACGTATTCGTCACTGCATTGCAGCAAATGGGCCCTAATGGCAGGTATAAGACTTGCATTTTGGTGGGGGACTTTTGGAGCACCCTGTGGAACACCTTTTTGTTGTCACAATTCTGTTGGAACAAACGTGATTTGGGACACATGGGGTACCTGTTCCGAATCATGTGCACAGGAAATGGTTTTCAAGAAAAACCACCAAGAATGTGTTCCAAGAATGTTCCGAAAGGGACACATACGAATACATAACTGGGCGTGCATTAAAACGGTGATCTTTGTGCACGGATAACTGTGAATTGCGCTGTGTAAAGTTTCACCACGCAGCTTGGTGCATGCATATGGTAGCGGCGGAATTCATGTTTCTTCTCATACACTCGTGTATTGTGTTTTTCCCATTTAACTGTGGCCTTTCTACAGGTTATGAAAAACTGGACAAATTTATTTTATTATTATTATATTGTAATAATAATTTATTTATAATATTATTATTAATTTTATGAAAAAAGCTGGCAAACTTTTTACATGTGTGAGTACATTAATTCCACAGCTACTTTACATCACTTCTCATATGTGTCGAGAAGGTAGAGCATCCTAAAATGGTGTTCATATCGGCGGGAAGGGGCAAAAATGCCACATGGTGAAGAGGCAAATGTTTTCAGAAGAGGAGGGTCTGCAGGGCAAAAATGTTTTCATAAAGGCGTCGAGGTAGGGGCTAAAACGTTTTTCAGACGCGTCGGAGGCTAGGGCAAAAATAATGTTTTCGCAGAAGAGCGGCGAGCAGAGGCAAAACATGTTTTCAGAAGCGATTGGGCACCAGGGGCAAAGCATATCAAGGCATGGGCGAAAATGTTTTGAGAAAAGCGTCGAGGCAGGGGCGAAAATGTTTTCAGAAGCGTCGAGGCAGGTGCAAAACATGTGTTTTTAGAAGCGCGTGACTGTGGGGCAGCAAGGAGCAAAATGATTTCGGAAGCGTCGAGGCAGGGACAAAAATGTTTTCAGAAGCGTCGAGGCAGGGGCAGAAATGTTACCAGAAGCGTCGAGGCTGGGTTCAGAAGTGTCGATGGACAGAATGTCGAGAATGTTTTCAGAAGCAGCGTTAAAGGGCAGTACAATTTATGTCTCGCGCAATTTACACCTCGATTTGAACTATACCTTTATACACCCATTACGGAGGTCGGTGAATGAATATGTGCAAAAGCTCTTTGATGGCTTCGCAGATTGCGTCTGCTCGAATGAAACCAGAAGTGGCCACTTCTCTTGTTACACAAAAGTTTTGGCTTCAAATTTGTCTTGTTCCCGCCGCGGCTCTCGCAATTAGCCTAAAATAGTTCTAGACTGCGAGTTAAATGCCAGAGTTAAATCCTTTCAGCTTTCAGCAAGCCAAAGTTATATGAATGACAGCACGAGCGACACTTTATCCCATTGAAGTTGGTGATATATGCAGCTGTTGGTGATATCTTAAAAAAAAAACTTTTTCCAAGAGCGACTTGCATCACAGACCCAATTTGTAAGATGAAATTCATTGATGAAATTGATGCTCTATACCGATTGAAGAATCCCGCTAAATTCTCTCTAAACTTCGTTAACTTAAAATGCTGCTTGGAAACAGGTGCGATATTTTTAACCGCATAGACATTTGCGGGGTTTGGTTCTGCGGTGTTGAAAATAACCCATTTCGCCTGCGGGGGGTTTCAGGCGCATAGGATAAGATTGGATTAGGTCAGAAAACCACTTTGCGGATATAGGTCTGAAGCAGATTTAATGCAAGGCGACATGATATCAGGCGCCGAATATTTTTAACGAGAAATTTTCTGGAATTTTGAATGAGTACAAGCTATTTCGGGCACCCATTCATCGGTTGCTATAGGCATATACGACGGACCTGCAGCAGTTTCGTGTCGGCCTTTCTCGGAAAAACATTGGAAAGGGAAATTAAAAAGGATCATTGCAAACAGAAGAATTACAAGAACAAAAACAGCATGAAAACAGCAGAAAATACAGCAAGAAAAATAGTGAGAAAAATGAGATAGCAGGAAAACAGAAGGGAGGGGAAAAACAGGATAACCTGCAGAAAATGCAGCAAAAATCTGATTGAAAGAAAACAGGAGGAAAAGCAGCATAGAAAAAATTAAGCAGCAGGACAAATAAAACAGTGGGTGTTCGGAAAACATCATGAATCATGAAACAGTCTTTGGAATTCAACATGAAAAAATAAAAGAGCAATAGGAAACAGGAATGGCAAAAAGCAGTAAAAAAAAATGAAAACAGAACAACAATTTAGCCAAAAACTGTAGCAATATTCGTGGAAGTGGCACCCTTGCATGGTCAAAAGGCGAAAATTATTTTTTTCTGTGGAGTCACATTCTGACAAGAATTTTTTATTGACGGATAGGCACACGCCTTGTACCATTTCGAATTTTCGGATGAAATGAAAAAACGGCCACTGAACTCCAAAATGCCGAACATGGACCCAAAGGAGGCTTCAGAGGCTAAACTCAAGTGTCATTTTGCTGATGTCCCATTTTTGCGTGCATGACTTCCTCGGAACAAAGTGAAAACAAAACATTCAGTGGTAAAATATGCTCCAACCCCCCACCCTATGATACCGCTTCCAAAAATCCACGACTCGTATGCCATTATTAAATAATGGACGATGTGGTTAGGCCTAAATAATGGAATAAATTTTATTCCATTATTTAACCACATCGTCCATTATTTAGGTACCATTTGGGGCGGCAAACAATTTGTGATTGGATGTTTGCATGTGGGTTATACTTCGACACCAGCTGAACACTCCAAATTTGATCCGATCTCTCATTTTGAAGTTTTGACCCTTGAATAACCTTTGAAATTTATTCAATGCGGTGCCCATTGTGGATGCAATACACGATATTGACGATAATTATTTTTATTCTTATGCAAATGAATCGGTGAGAATCAAAAGGTCATATGTCCACATTTTGGCCATTTTGAGTCAAGAGCGGAAAAATGTATGCTACTTATGCATCCACCGTTTGCAATCAAAATGGCTCATGTCCGATATTCGCAAACTCCTAAAATGGCTGAAATATTCAGTGCGAAATCCTGCTTTGGAATCAAAATGTCGTAAGTCCATGGACATATGACCTTTTCGTAAAATTATGATTTGTGGGCATGTGACCTTTTGATTCTCACTGATTCAAATAACAATTATATAGGTATACTGGCTGTTGCAAGCACGCAAAGCAGTCTTATTGTTTTCAATGAGTAGCATGTTAAAAAAATATAAAACAATAATAAAAACATCAAAAAGCATTCAAAAATCAATGTGTTGAAAGGATGTTGCATAAGTTGGTGCGACAGGTTTTTGGAACCCCCGAGGAAAGCACTCATATACTTTTGCGAATTTTAGAGTCTCATTTTCGAAGTGGTGGGTCGGGGCAAATTTGGTCAGTTCAGCTGGTGTCAAAGTAGGCCTACACCCATATGCAATATTGGAAGCTGCACGATCATGAATTGTTTGCCGCCCTATTGGACGCCACCATATAGGCCGTATATCGTGGATTTTGGGGGCTGCATCTGGGAAACGGGAGTCGGAGTATAGGTAGGTACATTTTTCACTGAATCCTGTGTTTTGACTTTGATCTGAGGCATTCACATGAACACAATGGGACGCAACTCTCCGATGACATTGAGTTCAACCCCCTGAGGTCCCCGATATCTGAGGATTGGGGGATCGGAATCTGGGACATTTTGCCATTGAACGAGTTTGATTCGTGATGGGCGTGAGAAAATACTGATATGAGTTTGTCGGTATAAGGTCAAAACATCCCTCCCTTGGGCCTTTCCCGCATCAGAAGGTCAAAATGAGGAAAGGTTATAGGTCAAACGGAAATGCTAATTTGTGAGTCGGCGGTGGGGGAATCCATATCGATTCAAAGGAGCAAAGCGGAGGCCTTCCACGACAGCTGATCATTTGGCCGGAGGAAATTTCCAAGTTCAACATCCTGGATTATTAACGGGGATGCTGTATTCGCGGCCAGAACTCTCTCCTTGTCTCCATGCTGAAATTCTCATGTGGTACTCTCGTGGCGTGGTGCATGCTTGTCGACTGTTAAACTGCGATTGTCTCTGATGGGATTATATGGCCGCCACATCGCGCAGCAAAATTCCCAACTCGCCCACGTCTGCACTTAACACTTAAGCGCAAACCAATTCAGTTTCGTTTGCACTCGATAATGAACATGGACTTATCTGTCTATGGATTGGCACCCTCCGCTTTCCAATGAAAGTGCTCAGCCTATGCACCTATCATCAACCCTGTTTCGGCATGCACTTCACTCGCAGCGTCGGCCGAATGTTTCCCATTGTCGGAAATTAAGAATTTCGCAAGAATTGCAATCTACTGATACAGGCATCATTGACACGCTCGGCTTGTGCCAGTAGAAATCAGAATTCAATTAGCAACCTGCGCGTGGGCTGAGCTAATAACTAGTTAGACCCCAGTTGGGAGTTGCAACTGACGCCTTCTAATGAAGGAGGAGGACTTTGGTGCGGTGAACGACCCCATGCCATCTCGACAGAGGAAAGTTCAGCAGGATTGGAGCGTGCTTTGTCCGATGCTGTTGAACCCTATGGGGAAGTGAAGGGGCATCCTTCATCCATCGGTGATTCCCTCTCCTCTCCACGGCAACGGGCTGGCTCTCATTCGCTGGCCGTCCTTGCCCTTAAGGACGTCAAGCAGGTAAATCGTAGAGTGGTTGCCTTGGAAACCGACAGATGAAATTCGCCTTTCGCAGGCGGTACCTAATTGGATTGGTAATTTCCAGCAATCGGGATGCATGGGATGCCTTCCTTCTCTGCGACGGAGTTAAGCAGCTCCCATTTGCGAAGGTAGCAGTACTAATTCTTGGATGATTTCTTTGACACCTTTGATTGTTTTTGCAGGATACAAAGATCCATGACTTATGAAAGCCAGCAAAGAAATTCAACGGTCGACAAACACCCACCTATATGCTATGAAAGTGGTCAGGAAACGTTCTTGAATGAGATTTATTTTTGTCGGCCTGCATGAACTGTGTCATTCTTTTCATGATTTTGTGACTCTTATGCCCAGTTTTTCCAACACGGATCAAAATTGATCAGAGTTTAAACCGAGTTTAAACCGAGATCAACTCATTTTTTGATTCTTTTGGCTGTTGATCGCCGATCATCTCTGCCCGCTGATCTCGGATCAAAATTTGATCCGAGAACAGGTGTTTTGTCCATCGAGTTCGAGTCAACTTTTGATCGGCGATCAAAATGCCCTGATCTCGGATCATCTTTGATCGGCCAAAATTGGGCGATCAATTCTCTGATCTCGGAGCATCTCTTTGGTCTCGTGTTTTCTTTTCTCAGTCAGGATTTTTGCGGTGCTTTATCTTCGTAATGTTTCCTGCTTGTTTTGATTTGAAGTGAAGTTTCTGTCAAGCTAAAAGCAAAAAAGTGCATGGACCCATCCGAGAACGAGTTTCTCGCAATACAGCTATTCATTTCCTAAATTCCAGTGAGATGAAAACGCTCAAAATTTGTGGTCATTTTTGCGATGCCTTCTGCAGGTATAATTTTCTTCGCATATGGAAGATGCAATTCTCAGCTGCGCTCTTTGCCCAAAAGAAGAGTCTACGAAGAGAGCTCTTATACTCGTATATACGAGTATAAGAGCTCGCTTTTGCCTCTGCGGGCCACAAATTGATTTGTTTTGTTACAGAGGGTGGTCTGCGGAATTCCATTGTTGATTGTAATCGCATGAAAATTTTTGGGTTAAGTTTTTTTTTTGTACGGGGGACACAATTTCACTATTGTAGGAAACAATTTAAAAAAACAGCAACACTATCAGCGATGTAGGTACCTATTCGTGTCCTCCATTGGCGCCAGCTGGCATTAGGGTGTGCCTTTTCTCTGTTTCGTGCAAATGTATCCCTACAACCAACAAAAATCCGCTTCTTTGCAGACGATTGCCTGTTATATACCTACTAAGATTGATTCCATTGCTGATTGTATGGCTTTGCAGGCGGATCTGGATGCCGTCTCGGCCTGGTGCATTTCTTTGAGCATGGAGGTCAGCGTAGGAAAATGCAATTCTATTTCGTTTAGCACAAAACGGTCCCAGTTGGAATTCCAATATTCCCTTTGTGGCATTCCTTTGGTTAAACGTTCTGAGTTAACTTACCTAGGCGTTGTGCTTGAAAGCCACCTAAATTGGCAGCCTCACCTTTCTCGTGTAGCGGCTAAGGCTAATTCTGTCCTTTATTTCATTAAGCGCAACTTTCGAAAATGTCCAAAAACAATTCGTGATCTTGCATACAAAAGTCTCGTTCTCCCAATATTGGAGTATGCATCACCTGCTTGGGATCCCTACCTCGCAACAAATTGCCACACTTTGGAAACTATTCAACGCCGAGCTGCGCGTTTTGTTGTGGGGGACTATAGGCGTAGGAGCAGTGTCTCTGAGATGATGCTTTCCCTTGGCTGGAAATCTCTTGCGTGTCGGAGGAAACTGGCAAGACTTCTAGCATTGTTCCATGTTGTGTCAAACGTAGGTGGATGGGGAGAGCTTTTGCCTTATGTGAACTTGCCTCATTATTATTCCCGCCATGATCATCCTTACAAAATCAAATTCTTGAGTTACAAAAAGGATGTTGGGAAATATTCGTTTTTGGCTAGGTCAATAACTGCGTGGAATCAGCTGCATGAGTCCACTTTCAATCTCCCCCTCAGCGTGGCTATCTTCCAGAGCCGTCTTGCAAGCCAACTTTCTTGATGTCTTGTTCTTTCTTTATTTTGTTGTAAATGTCTTGTTTTTTGTCATTGCATACGAATTTGATAAGGGGGAAACCCCGAAAATAAAAATTCAATTCTGAACCATGCGCCGTGGCAAGAGAATATATGATTCCTTCTTCAGCTAGTTTTGTTAGCAGTGACAGCTTTCGGATTAGAAAGTTTCAGCATTATTGGGATAGGTACCATCGGAAAAAGGTCAGGGGGTAGCCTTTGCCGAAGGCGAAGAGGGTAACCTCCCCCTTAAGCATCTCAGGTGTGGTTTTTTGTAACATATACCTGAACGGCAGTATACCCCATTTTTATTCACAACCATCAGCTTTAACAAAATAGTCAATTCAGCGTAGATGGATGAATACCGCCCATGCAATGGAAAAGGAATAGCGCTGTGCATAGAAATTAAAGTTTCTCAAACCCGATATTCCATCAAATTGGTTTGTAGTTGAAACTCAGTGTGAAAGCCATTTGGGAGATGGTGAAGGTATTTTTTTTTTTTTTTTTTTCTGCTTTGGCCTTATTTATAATTAGAGGCCGTTTTTTTTTTCCAAAATCAAAATATTTTATGCAAAAGCAAACGAAAATCATTTTTGAACATAAACAAAAAAAAAAAAAAAATCAGTTTCAGTTTATAGTATCGTCAAAATAACAATTGCCAAAGATTGAAATTTGGAAGATTGAAATGGATCTGGAATTGAGTTAGTAATCAGAAATTGATTCAATTTGAATTGGAATTGATTCAATTTGAGAAATTTAAACTCACCATTGTGAAGACCTCGGCGTCCAACGAGTCGTCATAGTCCAACCAAACATGTAGGTAAACCATAGATCACCAATATTGATCATTGAATATTTGATTCACACATTCAATCACAATGAAATCACACAGTATAGGTATTATTTCAAAATTCCGCAACCAATGTATGGTTGTTATAAAGCCCTAGACAAACACGTGGAGGCCGAAGCCAACACATGGTGAGGGAAAAAAAAGAAAAAGAAAAGAGTGGTAAAGAGTACACTTTAGAAAAGGGTGTGAAATGGGAATCATAGGAGTCAAGAGCTGACTCCCGAGTGAGATGCAACCGTTTGAGGTCATGTTCATTTCAAATATTTTATTAAACTAAAAATTTGGGAGGGTAAAAAAAAAAAAAAAAAAACCTGCCATTATTGAAATATACAAGCAACTCAATTTTAAGTTGGGAAAAGAAAATTGTCAATTAGAAAATCTTTCAGAGCAGATTTGAATACTGAAATGGATGAGGACAAACGTATTTCTGCCGGGCATTTGTTCCACAGATTGACTACCCGGTTGTGCAAAATGTGGTCACCGCCACTGGTCCTAACTCTCATTGGTTCAAATTCACTTTTTAAATGTCTAAGTCGCATTCCATGTGTAGGGTTTATCAATGGTGAAACTATTAAATCAGTATATATGCGAAAGTTAGTTCTCTTATACATTAACAATAACAAATGGTAATTAATTATTTGAGTAACTGTTAAAAGCCTTAATTCACGAAATGTATATCCACAACTGGATCTCTATAGCGCAATCCAGCTAAAATCCTAATGGCTTTATTTTGCAATTTCTGCAGTGGACGAAGGGTGCTAACATATGTACAACCCCATACTGCTGCACAATAGTGCAGGTGGGACTCAAAATATGATCTGTATACATTTAAGAGAAGGTCCTTCGCAAGAATTAACTTTGCCTGGTGCAACAAGTAGATAGCAAAGCAAAGTTTTCTACTCATGCTTTTAACGTGCTGGTTCCACTTAAGCGTGTCATCTATTTGAACGCCAAGTAATTTGTTGCTATGCGAGTACAGCATTTCAGCAGATCCCACCTTAATAACAGCTGGGAGTATGACCTTATTTTGAATCGCATGGAATATGGAAAAACAAGTTTTCGAAAAGTTTATTGCAAACCTGTTCATCTTAGACCACAGGACCATGCTGTTAAGTGCATTCTTCCCCAAATTAACCAATTCAGCCATATTTGCGCTTGACAGCAAAACCGTCATGTCGTCTGCATAGGATATTGTGTGATGATGAAGAAACTTTGAAAAATCAGAAACATACACAAGAAAAAGTAAGGGTCCAAGAATACTACCCTGCGGTACCCCACAAGTTATCATCAACTCTTCTGAACAAATGGAACCATTTTTTACAACCTGTGTTCTATTTGACAGGTAAGATTTCAGCAAAGAAAGTGATAAACCTCGAATTCCATACTGGAAGCACTTTTGAAGCAGAATTGAGTGATTTACCAGGTCAAATGCTTTGGTAAGATCCATAAAAATTGCCATGGTATAAATTTTTTGATCTAAGTTTTTCTTTATATAGTCCGTAATTTGGAGAAGAGCATCACATGTAGAGCGCTTCTCTCGAAAGCCAAACTGATATAAATCCAGCACTCCGCTTTTCTCCAAAAATTGTGTTACTCGTGCATGGATGACTTTTTCCAAAATTTTACTAAATGTTGACAGTAAAGAAATTGGACGGTAATTCTTGCAATTTTCCAATGGTCCAGTCTTGTGGACTGGGATAATAATTGCTTTCTTGAGACTATCTGGAAATGTTCCTGTTTCAAGCATGAGATTGCTGATGAAAAGAATAGGTTCCAAAAGAGAATTTAGGTTTTTCTTGACGAAAAGAGCAGAGATGTCATCATAACCAGGAGTGGAGTTATTTAGAGCAAGAACAATGTTGGACAATTCCGTTCTGTCAACAGGACTTAAAAATAAACTTCTACGGTTAGGCTCAATGTGTGAAATCACATCAGAATGAATTTGAGTATTAGAACAAAAAGTAGATGAGTAACTAGCGAAATATTCATTGTACTTGTTAGCAACTACCTTGTCGTTTGTAAGTAATATATTGTCATTTAACAACACCAATTTAGTTGGTTTAACTCTACTATTCATATTAAGAGCATCTTTCAAGTTGTTCCATACTTCTCTTGCATTTCTGCTCTTAGCAATTCGACCACGATAATAACGAACTTTAGCAGTCCTGAACTCGTTGTCTATGTGCTCAGAAAGGATATTCAACCTATTTTGCATGTTGATGTTAAAGGGGTTTTTCAGCGACTTTGACCTGAGGTTCTCTCTAGATTTCATAAGTTTCAGTAGGTTGTCTGAAACCCATGGAAACAATTGTTTTATTGTTTGCTTCCTGTTTGACAACATTCGCCTTTCGAAGCAGCACATTTTACGGATCGTGCAAATCGATTCTACTAAAAATTCAGCTGCCTGAGATACTGAGGTCATTTCATATAAATGAGACCAGTCAGCGTGCTTTAGCATATTTGAGACCTTCCTAAAATTGACCTTCAGAAATGGGGGCACATGAGTAGGTACAGTCTCACTGGGTGTGTCACTAATTTGAGCAGTAATTGATTTTTTTCCCAGGAATCCAGGGCTTTTGAAGGATATAAAGGTAGGGAAATGATCAGATAATTCATGTAGTAAAGTACTGGAGACATAGTCGTCCACTCCGTTATAGAAAATGAGATCTATTAACGACTGACTGCGGGAGTCGCACCTTGAGATTGCTAAATTTGTTAGGGTAAATCGCTGTCTTAACATCAAGTCCATCAAATTATGAGTACACAGTTTATCGGACAAAACATCAACATTAAAGTCTCCAAAAATAATAGAAGGAGTTGAGTCGAGCCCACGAACTTCCAAACACTGTTCCAATCGATCAAAAAATGTTACTAGACTACAGGATGGTGCCCTATAAAGGAGCAAAATCATGAGATTCATTTTTTGCATCTCTTTCAAATCATAAGAGAGCCGGACACATATGGCCTCAATCTTATTTGGGATCAATAGCTCGGGAAGATCAATGCATTCAAACAGGAAACGCTTTAAGATGAAAAGCCCTACCCCGCCTCCGCGTTGAGTACTCCTATGAGAAAAAACAGCATTAAATCCCTCAAGGGAAATTAATTTCTCATCTGTTACTGAGAGCCACGTTTCCGTCACTCCTAAAATCTGAATTGAGAAATTACATAAACCCAGAAAAAGTTTCACTTTGTCAAGATTGTGTTTGAGACTGCGAGCATTACAATTAATCAAAGAAAATTCATGGTTTTTTATTCTCGCCCCAGCAGAATTAACACAATAGCCGTTTGAAGGTTCGTGAGCACGATCCATAATGTGATGAATTACAAAAAACAAAAAAAACTAAATCATGTCACACAATCTTCGCCAAATCCGCCTCCTTTTTGATAAGAGTGACTGCTGCTCCTTCTGTCTTTCTGGCAAAGATTTTCCCATCTCGTGTCCACGCAAATGACCATCCCTTTGTTTCCTTCCTCTCCCGTATTCGAATATGCAATCAACGAAAAAATTTCGAAAGCTTTGATTCAATTTAAAAACCCAATTCACGTTGCCATGGAAACCGTTTTGTTTGTTTTGCGACGGCCGAAAGATACCAGAATGAAACCAAAATGAGCGGTCGAATTCATTCCACTTTTTGAAGAAAGTTTGCGACCATTTTCCGTGGTCATTTCTATATTTATCGCGATGGTAAGTTGCTAGATGATTAAAATTATGAAATTATGCGCTTTATATCCATTCACAATTGCATAAATTAGGCAGCTTTGGAGTGCAAAAGTGCATCTTCAGAGGAAGGATCACAATGAATGGGAAATTTCTCCTATTTTTCGGGAAAACTAACTTGTCTTTGTCAGAAAAACGGGTTGACAACATTAAATTATTGTTTAGGCCCTGCATGTAAAGTTACTTGCAAAAAGCAGCCGTATATGCCGGGCGAAATACTTTAGATTCGCATGAAAACACCCGGAAATGGATGAGAAGAAATGTCTCATTTCATAGTCAGTCAGAACATTCTATCACAAAAAAAAATAAAAAAAACAAGAAACATTCAAACGCAAGTGCCTGAAATTTCTATGAAATGTGAAATGATGACGAGTGGCTGTTCAGGACCACAAAATTCCATGCGCCCATTCGAGGGAAGTAAATAAATGTTGAAGAGTTTCCAGGATCAAATATGGCGGCCGAATTGAAAAGAGCGGATCAAAAATGATCTCCGATCAGTTGATCGGAGATCATCTCCACCTCAAAAGGACACAAAAAGATAATCTCAGATCATTATCCGGTTCAAATAATGATCTACGATCAGTTGATCTCAGTTTAAACCGAGATTTTATCCGTGTTGGAAAAACTGGGCATATTAATGCGTCATTCATGACCCATTTGTTGGTCGCAGTGAAGGACAAAACATAACCGCGACTGGAGTATCAATTCACCCGAATTTCACAACGCAACTTTCGAAGGTGCTTGTTGTGGCCATGGGAGTCATATTGTCCAGCAGAATAGCTCTTGATTGCTGGTGCTATGCTTCTATATGGTTGTTATATAATGTTATCATTATGCTTGGTCAGAAGGAAAGCTTCATCTAACCTCGGCATTACAACCAAAGGCATATTCAAAATTTGACACAGTAGCAAGCATTAAAAATGTTCTGCCGCAGGTATATTCTACTTCATTTTCATTTGCAGAATTTTCGACGTTTTTTTTTTTTTTTTTTTGAAAATTCGTCAATCGGGAAACATCTTGTTGCCCCATTCTATTTCGGTTTCAGTTTTTATGGGTTTTTATTGGTTTTACAGTGCAGCAACATCCATTGAAAAACGTTAGCAGTAAGTAAAAAAGGCAAGCAGCAACTACCCCATGCAGCAACAGGACATGAAAGTCTGGCAGAAGGATTCATGCAGCGGTTTTTTTAGTATTGTCTTGCCGTTGCTAGAATATGC
>JASGXE010013327.1:0-12378 GCA_030068105.1 Sinentomon sp. SZTP_YWyxl
AAAATGCCGACAAATTACCGATAAAATAACGGTAAAAACACCGATAAAATACCGGTGATACTTAAAAAAGGAAACGTGTAACCCAACTTGGTTAAAATTACGTACAGTGGCGAGAAAATTACTCGTGCCATAAATACATGCCGGTTTTTCGATCTTTCAAGGTAAACTGGGAGAGTTGTGTTGATTGCAGATTTCGAAATGAGATTTTGTTGCACGGAAATATGCATCAAATCAGTGATGGAATGCCAATTTCGATGGGATCGAGATTTTCCCGAAAATTCGAGAGAGAAAATAGGCCATATGTGGTACAATTAATTTTCTCGCCGCTGTACACCTTCAACACTGTAAACTATTCCAAATCGGGATTCGTGAAATCTTGAAGCTGCATGGCAGCACGAACCTCGAAAATAACCTACAGAAGAGCACATGATGGAAACGATAAATGAGACCAGTCCAGCATCAGTTTGTTCAATTTTCCTACTGTTTGGATGCAGGGACAGTGCAGTTTTTGGACTGATTGATTGACTGTATTTAGTGGGGGTTTCCCCACTATCTTATACAGACAATAACACTATTGCATAAAAAACAATAAGAAAAGTCAATAATCGGGAAAAAACAGGCACGAAAAATGGGGCAGACTAATTACAAAGACGAGAGCAAGACCAAATGTGTCTCCCAAATGTGTTTTGTGACAACTTTTGTTGCTGAGAGACATAAATTTCCGCGTTTATGGAGCAATTTGTATAGTTTGAAATCCGCAGAATTAATTTTCAAACAAAAACAGAACGTCTACTCTAAAACTTTCAGGTCCAATCAAATTTGGCCAGAAACTCAATCGAGAACAATTTTTTTAGTTGCACTACAAATGTCTTGTGATATTCGTAAAAGAGAATGCGATTGGCAAAAACTCGGTTCGCCTGCAAGTGGCTGATTTTTTGTTTCGGGAAATTTGAAGTAAACTCTAAAGAGGCATTGAAAACGCAAGGATAGTATTAAATGTTGCGTATGAGGAACACAGATGCGGGGGAAGCATTTTGTAAATCTCAACAATTGCCGGTTAATGACTGCTCGAACCTTTCATTGAAATAACTTAAATTTTTAATTTTAAACGTTTTACCAATTTAAGATATTCTTGTTCGGACGATTGATGACTGCTCGAATTTTCCATCGAAGTGTGAACGATTTCAAACATTAAAATATTAAAATGTTTTGAAATGCTTTCAAACATATTTTTCAAAATATTTCAAAAAATATTTTTTCATTTATCTATAAAGGCTTGCCTATGTACAGGGTGTCCCGTAAATCAACCACCGAAATTTCACAATAGATTCCCCAGGACCATACAAATCGAAAATAATCAGTGGAAAAAATTGATCCGACCCCCCATTACTGAGTTATGCCCCCCAAAACCCCCCAAAATGGACCTTCTTGGGGTATTCATGGGGGAGGTAAGATTTCGCCCTAGAACTTTCAAATTTTTAGGACAGGTTCTATGTAACGAGAAAAACAAAAAATGTTCAGTGACGAAAAACCGTCCGAACCTCCAATTCCACGCAGTGCCGCCCCAAAAATCCAAAAAAGCCCAATTTGGGGTTGTTTTGGGGAAACTGAGATATGGGGATTGAAGGTCCTTGTATTAAAGCCATATTTCGCACACAGATTCCCAAAGATACACGGAACAAAAAATGTTCAGTAGAAAATAGTCCTACGACCCACCATTTCCACGCAGTAGCCACTCAAATACCATAAAAAAGCTTCTCGTTCCCAGAGGGTTACGACTGTTACCATGGTTACGCACAATATTACCATGGCAACAATCGTAACCCCCTGGGTACGAGAAGCTTTTTAGCAGTATTTGAGTGGATACTGCGTAGAAATGGTGGGTCGTAGGACTTTTTTCTACTGAACATTTGTCGTTCCGTGTATCTTTGGGAATCTGCCTGCGAAAAATGGCTTTAATACTACGACCCCCAATCCCCAAATCTCAGTTTCCCCAAAAGAACCCCAAATTGGGCTTTTTTGGATTTTTGGGGGGGCACTGCGTGGAATTTGGAGGCTCGGACGGTTTTTCGTCACTGAATATTTTTTGTTTTACTCATTACATAGAACCTGTCCTGAAACTTTGACAGTTCAAGGGTGAAATCTTACCTCCCTCATGAATACCCCAAAAAGGTCAATTTTGGGGGGTTTTGGGGTGGCATAACTCAGTAATGGGGGGTCGGATCAATTTCTTCCACTGATTAACTTCGATTAGTATGGTCCTGGGGAATCTATTGTGACATTTTGGTGGTTGATTTACGGGACACCCTGTATATATCAATTGTGCACCTTCAAATGGCCAGATTATGTGTCTGCATTACCAATACTTGAAATGTCAATTTTTCAATTGTGTCTTTTCAATTTAAAAATTTTCATCTCGTCGACTCATTTGGCTTTATATACAGGCTTTTCCATAAGTCACTTGACAACCCCAGAAAACTGCACTGGAGTTTTGAAGCAACTCTGGAAGCTTGGAGTGGAGTTTGTTCCAATTCGAATGGATAACACCTGCAGCAGGCAGCCTGCCCAATCTTAACCTAAAATCTGTAGAAATAGCCCCACAAGAGAAGATTGAAAACTAGCAATAAGCAGTGGTTGTCAAGTGACTTTTGGGAAACCCTGTATGGGTATTTTTGATAAATTTATTGCGACAGTTATTTTTGGACTAGAAAAAATTGGGATATTCAAATCCTTACAATTCACTCTTGATTGGCAAATCTGAAATATTTGCAATTCCTCTAGAGGAAAGTCTAAAAAAATAATTAAAGAAGCTCCGCAGGTTATGGTTGAGAGCAGGATGTCATGAACTGATTTCCAAATAACAGTTAAAATAATTTTTCCTTTCGTTATCTTTTTATCTTTTTATTTTATGCATGTCATTGCTCAAATTCAAATTCATAAATAGGTACCGGCTGTTTTCTGGCAAGATTTTCATCAAAGACGCTCACTTTACAGCTTCAAATTCAAAATCCCCTTGACAAAAACGAATTCATGTATTCATGTCTTTTCTCTTTCTTTCACCGCGCACTCATGTCCTGGAACACGTCTTCCAATCAGGTCCCGTTTCTTGAAATCTGTTAATTTTTTTGAATCCTGTACCATTGAAGTATAGACAGGAATTCTCTCATCAGAATATCACTTCATTGAAAAGCAGTCAGCCTACATACTCGCAGTTCATATGTTTTGTCCACAAAATCATTTTGTTTTGCTTTTTACTATTATAAGCAAAAAAAGAATAGCTAGCTTTTTTCTGTAGTCATCATTAAATTTGTCTTTCTTTCCTTATTGTTTGCACTGAATTTTGCAAACTAAAAACCATTGATTGATTGTCAGAAAAAATTATGTGAAAACAACTTTTTTTTCCTCTCAAATTTTATTTTTGCACCAAGCGGAAAACGCCCGTTTCGGACATCGACTGTGTTCGTATGCTGCGCACCATTTATGCTTTGTCTTTGCATTTGGTGGTCGGTAGGCCAACGGCTTTTTCCGATCCTTTGTCTGAATTTCCTTAAAAACTTCCGCAATGATGACAGCATTTTTATCATCAAATAGCTCTTGGATCTGGGAGCTGTCACGGATTATTGTGATGCATGCGTCTGGAGCTAACACTTGATTTGAGCACTGATATCAGCACAAATCTGCAGCAAATGCATCCGTTTTATGCGTTACCTAACAATCTATCGTATGCGCCACAAGTCTCCCGTCAAATGGACGAATAGGGTTTGCGTGTTTTCTTGCATCGTGGCCGTGAAATTAACGATCAGTGCGGCAAGATGTCTATCCTCCCGTATCATCCAGAGTGAAGGCAGGGTGTTCGGGCTTGGTGTTCGTTCTGAAAATGGTGGTTTGGTCGCAACGTGGCGGCGGCATGAGGCACACCAACGACCAGTCAGTCACGATGCTTGATGCATAGCTACGGTGTGGCAAAATGCACAAAACATGATGGTCCACATGACGGGAAACTCACGGCGCTTACTGTATATCTTGCTCCCATGTGCATCTGATCCGCTGCCAAAATGCCACCCCTTTTAGCTGCCCTTGGCGAGTGTGAAGGAATACCTATTGTCGTGCTCCCGTTTCCCGATTTCAGTAAATTGGCCTCGCTCACAAAGGATCTCGGACGGTTTGGCGGTACCATGCATTCACAGACCGTCAACAGATGAAAGTTAAGCAATCAGCATTAATTTCCAGAATGTCTCCGATTACATTTCCTCTTTGAGCCTTTTTCCCATCTCCTTTATCGCAAGCCGGAACAAAAGGGAAATTGCTTAATGCAGCAAAGGAATGCCCTGGAAATGGCGCGTTGAAGGGGTAAGGGCGAGGGTTCTCCAACACAGCTCTGTTCTGCCGGCTAACTTTTTATCACATTTCCCAGTGTGCGGTGATACCCAGCTCACTGAGACAGCAGTTGGTATAACGGTGAATAAGTGCCCGGGGCTTGGGTATAATAAATGGGGGACTGCAGTTCCTAGAGGCCTAGAGGCATACACGCGTCTAAAACTTTCCTGATCTAATTTCCCTTCGGTTGCTGTGGAGGCATGCGAGCACGTAGCACAATAGAGCCTTCAGTCTGCGGATATCTCGTCGGTATAGCCACACAAAAAAAAAGAAAAAAAAACTTTTTTCCTAGCGACGGCAGTCTCGAGGAACCTTCTTTTAGGGTGGAGCTACTCCTAGTGAGGCCTAGAAATCTTATTGTCTAGGCTGCCACTGATTGGCTGGCTCGTGGTCTGAGGGTCGGGCGAGGAGTCCGTGCGTCACTTAGATGCCTCTTAAACTGCTTTCTAGGATTGCTTTGCCTTGGTACGAGCTCACACAGAGAGAGGGAAAGGAGGGCGAAAAACCGCAATTTCCGGGGAACGACAAAGCCCAGGGGATATTATGATAATTCAAAGTAGGCCTTGCTGCAAATAAATGGGATCCTTCTCAGGGTGGTCAGTAAATGACTGTCTGCTCACTTCGCAATTTCCGTTTGAAAACATGATCTTGATTACATGTGCTACAGCCGGGACCGGTGACTGGGGCAGAACGAACTGAGGCAGAATTGGACTGAGGCAGAATTTTTGCATTTTTGGAGGCTGATTTTTTTCATTTCTGCGGGTTAGGTTAGGTCAGGTTAGGTTAGGTTAAGTTAGCAAAGGTGTAACCTACCACCTCCAAGCAAAACCTCCCTCCAAAACTCCCTCCTTTGTCCAATTCTACCTCAGTCCAATTCTACCTCAGTCCAATTCTGCCTCAGTCCACTTCTGCCTCAGTCCGTTCCATCCCAGTCCCCCGATCCCTACAGCCTTGCGAAAATATCTCTACCCTGAAGATTTGGAATCTTCAAAGGTGATCAAAGATATTTTTCCGGGCCAAAGACTGTTTGTTTGGACGCATTTGAACGGCATCTTCCTGTGGGTCCAGTTACATTTTTTACTTTTTACACTTTTTGACTTCTTTTATATTTTCACTGATTGAGAAATGCGGTTGCAACGTCTACAAGTTTGTCCAAGAAATTCTCTGCGCTTTATTTTTTATTTTTTTTTTTGTTTAAATCTCAAAAATGAAGTTGAACGTCTTGGCAATAAAATATTCGTAAAGCAAAAGAAGTATAACAACCTGAGGAAGAGGTCTGGACTGCAACAAAATAAAACGGGATAAAAAATCAACCCAGGAACTTTTACAAGCATGCAAAAAGTGTGACCGTGGAGGGCAGGCATTCCACTCGCGAATTGTACGGGGGGAAACTGTTAAAGTGCTCTTTTCAACATGGGGTTTCAATAAAGTGGCCATGGTCAGTGCGGCGCTGATTACTCCTTTGGGAGAAATCACTCAGACGGAAGCGAGGTGCTAATGGTACCCTCAATTATTGAGCGGAGAAACTTTGGCGCCTGTGTGAACGTCTTTCAGAAAGAGTCTCAAGACCAAAAGTGCGTTCATTTTCAACATGGTCTGCGCCAAAATCGCAGCAAAACGAAGGTGGGAGCGGGGGAACGACAGTGGTGTCCAACTTGTTCGACATTCTATGCCATCAGAATATCCGAGTTTTTTCATTCAAGCGCGAATGGAGACTGGAATTCCTGAAAGTGCTGGTGTAGCTCAGTGGTAAAGCACTGGTCTTGAGATCACAAGATCCTTGGGTCCGAATCTCGTCATCGGCAATTTTTTTTTAATTTTCGTTTGGCACGTTTGCCTAGACAAAACATATCGCAGATGGAAAAACAACCTAAGGTGATTTTGAAATTTTCCGGACATGAATACGTGTGCCTGTTTTCCAGTTATTGGCAACAACAGCGGATGATGCCAATTGCAAAGGGAGAGCCATTGGAGTTTCGGATCAGCGCTGCACCAGAAGTGCACATTTTAAAGCAGGAGCGGAACGACCAGCGAACTAGGCAGATCGTGGTCGCAGAAAAATGAAACAAGATAAAAAGGTTCGTTTCCAGGGAAGCCATTGTTTTGTCTTTTGCGGTGCAGAAACTTTGGAAGTGATTTCCAGCAAAAATTGTAAAAACTGCATCACCAGAAAGTTCGGTAAAATGATCAAATTAAAAGTGGCATGTGTGGAAGAGAATGAGATGAGTGGTGAGGAGAGTAATTGATGTCAACTTTGGTGCGATGAAAACGGTAAGCAATTTCCGATGATGATTGGATTTCTCTAAATATCTGTTGGAAGTTTTCAACCAAAATAGAATGTCATCCGAACTCAGTTTCTGTTCAGTTTGCTCTTTGCACCCAAACTGGCACATGATAGGCTTCTGAGAGGAGAGACAAACATTGGGGATCCAAAATTCCTGGGAAGGAATTGAACTATGGAGAACACCTGTTGGGAAATATCTAAAAAATTATTGCAATGTATTCAAGGATAACAAAAATACACGTGTGTGCTGCGTAAGTTTTCTACATTCACATGAAGCGCAGAAGGGAAACACGAGGTAATGACTGGCGGATTAAGCAGTTTTTCCTGTTTTTCATTAGGTGTACCCTTGGGAAAAGGTCAGGGGTAGCCTTAGCCGAAGGCCAAGGAGGGGGTAAACTAACCTCTTGAGCATCTCTGGTTGCAGTGATAAGAAGCAAAGGTACGTGTACGGCCGTAGAGGGGCCTACCTAACTTCCATTCACACACATCAGCGCTTCAACATAGCAGTCAATTCAGCATATGGATGAACGCTTCCCAACAATGGAAAAAGAATGGCGTTGTGAATAGAAATTAAAGTTTCACAACACCAATCTTCCCAACAAATTGGTTGCTGTTTTGTAGCTGTGAGTGTGAATGCTAATGGAAGGTGGGGCTGATGGTGAAGGTAAACAATCAGGGTCAGAATTTCGGAAGCTTTGATTCAAGTCGAAAACCCAGTTTGCGTTGCCATGGAAACCGTTCAATTTGTTTTGCGACTGTCGGATGATGTGAAAAGATGCCAGAATAAAACCGAAACGAGCGGTCGATTGCTTCCACGTTTTGAAGAGTTGCGACCATTTTCCGTGATCGTCTTTTTTATTTTTTCGCAATGATGAGTTGTTAGATGATTAAAATGCTCAAATATGCGCTTTATCCATTCGCAAATGGATGAATTAGGCAGCTTTTTGATGAGGGCAGTGAAGGAGATAGGAAGGGTGGAGAGGCTGTGTAGGACATAATTGCACTGAATAAAATGTTTTCATTTTGAACCGACGGAACAGAAAAAATCAATCAGAGGTTTCATAAATAATAGAGAATCTCAATTTGGTTCAATTTTTGATCATTGTTCCGAGTTAACATCTTGTAAAGCGCAAAGTCTATATAAAACTGTTCAATCGCATAGAATAAAATTTTTACATTCTTTCATGGATCGCAGAGAAAAATTAATCAGCTCTTCGTTTCCGTAAATGATAGAAAAATTCCAAATTTGGGCTAAATCCATTGCAAATTTTTCGAGTTATCGATTTGCAACGAAAATCGACTTTTTAAACAGGGCTTGTGTTTTCAGTTTCCGGGTAAAAATAACATTTTGTCTTAGCAGACGACGCATTCGCGTCTGCAAAAGACAAAACAAAAACTCAGAAAAGTAGAATTATCAAAAGATTGAGAGGTGAAAACCGACAGACAAATTTGCACGTCCCTGTATGTAAAAAGAGCGCCGACCATTCTGAAAATGAAAATACTGAAGGCGCGAAATCATTTCGGAGATGGACGAAGTCCGTCTCCGGTCTTGAGACAGTACCTCAAAGACGTTCAAACAGACGCCCAAACCTTAACGGAAACTAGGATACACTGAAAAAGCTGTGTCATCTGAGTTGGCCCAAAGTTATTTTGACACTCTGCTACTTACAATGTTTCGAAAGACTCGCGACCATTTTCCGTCGAAATTCGCTTTTTGTTTTCACATGTGAATTTCAAAATATTAACCTCTGAAGGTCGTGATTTTTCATTATTCAGACATGTTGCCGCATGTCATTTGACACGCATTCGCGGCTATATGTTCTTGTTGCTTTTACAGCAGATGGAAGCACATGTGTAAATTTAACAAATTTCCTGAATAAAACAAGAATTTCATGCAATTTCAAATGAATTCTTGTTCTTCCCCATTAATTTTTGACCGCTCACTATAATTTATCAGAACAACAATGTCGTAAATTTGGAATTGTACTGACGTATGTTGCAAATCCAATGAAAGAAGGAAAATTCAATGTTATCGGGTTTCAGAAAATTTCCTAGGCATCGCAATTATTAAGCCATCCGATGCAAGTGAGCAAACTTTAGAACTTGCGACTGGCGTTGGTGAAATTTGCTTATTTCTGGGATTAAGCCAATTTGATAGTAACAGCATTTGAAATCGAAAAATATTCTAAAAAGTCCGGTGAAATGACATTTGCTGAGACGATATTCGCACTGAAACATGACAGTGTAATTCATGAAAAGTGAGTTGAAAACTGTTCTGGTCGAGGTTGCGAAACAAATCGAAATGTGTCGAAAAAGTTGCCCAAGTGTCTCACTGGTGGGACAAAATACTTGACACACTTTCGCGAACTCTTTCATGTCAAGTGAGTGGAAAAGTGTCTCACTGGTGGGACAAAATAGTTGTTCTTACATGTCGCCAACACAGTTATTTTTACTGTGTACTTAACTTTACGTTCTTGTTGCGTTGAGGAGAAGGCCCATCGGTAACTTTAACCGGTTTTGGCATGTGGCATCTTGTGTTTACCCGAGGAAGATTGACGCGGATGTCACCATGCGAAAGCAGCAAATCTCTAGATTTTTCATCTGAGGCCATGGCCGAACTGCCTGAACCAGACCTCAAAGCATGTAAGAGTATTTTTGCATCACACTGTAAGACTTACTTTACTGCATAGGTCTAAGGCGAATTTAACCACAGCGGTCCCTACGATGGTGTAACATTGCGTCACGTAAAGGAAGGTTGAAGGAGGAAGGACTTTGGACATAATTTGTAAGCTCGAAAGACCCCCAGAGCTATCCGAGGACTTCGCGTTACGAACAGCGCTAGCCAAGCGTGGATGAATAATCGCATATAGCAGGCGAAGAACTGCGTTTTCGCCTCAGTTCAGAAATTCTGAAATTCGAAATCAGAACCAAGGGTCTGACAGGTTTTTGTGAGAGGGTGGGTCAACTCCCCACGCCACAGCTTTCAAGTTAAGAGCCTTGTCTGGAAATTCATTTTTCGACATAGTTTCATAAACTGGATATCTCTACCTGGGGTGCTTTTTCTGGCTCTACTGGGGGGGGAAATCTCATGCAAAGCTTCTGGCAAGGGTCCATGTGCAAATGGACAGCCCAGATTTCTGGGCTTCCTGGGGGGAAAATAGAGTCTGAAATTCGCCAGACTTTTCGGAGAAAATAAACCAGTAAATTATTGAAAAATAATAAGAATTCAAAATGACAAGAATTCAAAATGATAAGCATCCAAAATGGTATGCACCCAAAATGATAAGAATTAAAAATGATAAGAATTCCGTGGCAAGTTTGCTACTGACAGTGGCAAAAATCAACAGCAACAAACCCACGAAATACATCATCATTTCTGGGACAATCCATTCATGATTGGAATTCCCTCCCTTCCAAGCTCCCCGAACCGCCGGTATCCGTGCCCATTCTTCGGCGCAGACTATCAAATCTTTTGGCACATTCCCCGTCCACGATAATGGCTCGGTAGGTTCAATTTTGCTCAATCTTTAGAACGCTGCAGTCGTGATTGTTTACATTGTTTCATAAGATTATTGTTTTTTCGAACATCTGTCGCATCGAAGTTCAAAATCTGTATTTTCTGAAAATTCTTTTTCATTTGTGTGAAATTTTCTTGTCATGTTATCTGGTATGATAAGAGGAAATCCTCTCAAATACAATTATTTAGTCATTGATTCAAGTTTACAAAAACAGACAATCAAATTAAAGAGATACACAGGCAAAGTGAAACAAAATAATAATAAAAAAGTTCGAAAGAAGTTCTCTGAGCAGACGCAAAATGGCAGGTCAAAAAGCAATCCAAGAAACATAAAATCTGGAAAGAATCTTCTACCGAGCAATTCAACATCCTCAATTGCTTTTCGCCGATGTGGACTCGATGGGGTTATGGTGATCATACGGAACTTATCAAACGTTCTCGAACATAAGCGATATTTTAAAGCACTGCGGTTAACACAGGGGCCATCTAATTTCAACAGGTCTTGGTGCAACTTCGAACCTGACACGAGTGTCATGATGTTTTGGGCGCATGCTGCCATTGATTCTAAATGGCGCCTGAGTTAATAATGAACTCCTATATTCGAATTAGAGATGCATTTGCACGTGTAATTCACCATGTAAATGTAAATATTGATATAAAATCACGTATGACGAGAGAGAGAGAGAGAGAGAGAGAGAGAGGAGAGAGAGAAGAGAGAGAGAGAGAGAGAGAGAGAGAGAGAGAGAGAGAGAGAGAGAGAGAGAGAAAAGGCTTATTGTGGCATAAATGAACAATCAAATGCAGAATGGCAAGAGATTGAGCAGGAAGTTGAACTCTAAAGAGAGGAAGATTTCTAATAAAATTACGAGTCCTTGGGAGGGTATTCCACTCCCGAAGGGTTTTCGGAAAAAAGAATGAAAGTGAGCGTTTTCGCTCGCTCGTATTTCGCCTGCGGAAGAGAAATGAGCAAAGAATCCCGAAGGATTTTTTTCAAAGTGTAAAGGCGTCTGTGCGACCTGCAGATGACCATCGGCGGAATGACCTTCCAAATGACCATCCGTCTGATCACCATCCAGATAACCATGGTGTAAAGACACTTTTTTTTCGCAGGCGAACAAAATCTTACTCGGACAGCCACGGGAATTGCAACAAAGCTACAAATAACAACTAAAACAAAAAAATCTACTTCAATTCAATTTTCATAATTTTGAAAGTAGCAATTTTAATTTTTTTTTAATTTTAAAATAATTTATTTTGAAACTGTTTTATTATGAGCATTTAGGTTCTTTTATTTTGCCAAGCATAGCAATATTCCTGAAAAACATCAGCTCGCGTCATAAATCGTGTAACATCGATAAATTTTATTATTTTCCTCTCATGTTTAGATTCTCTGATTTTGCCAAGCGTAGCAATGTTCCTGGCGCGTAAAACATCGTGTAGCATATAGATTTTGTTATTTTCCTTTAATTTTCAGGTTGCTTATCTGATGAAGAAATCAGGAACTGCAGCATGAGGATGGCTTCAGCATGGACACTTAATTCATTGACACTGTCCAATCTCGACGAGAAGCTTTTTACGTGCCCTTCGGCAGATGTGTTTAATTTTGCCCAGGATGTTTCGTCGGATGGGAAAGTTTATTTTCTTTTTCTTGGCCGAATTTCTTTCGAGCACATTTCAGCTTGGGCAATTTTGTTTCTCCTCGACAGATTTTGTCCAAGAATTTTGAAAAAGTTTCATCGTTTATTGTCAATTTCCTTTTGTGATTTAATTTGCATGAAAGTAGAATATCCCAAAAAGATTTCGTCAAATTTCGTGGTGATGTTCCTGATGGCAAAACAAATCGAAATTAATCCGAAAGAAATTTGCTCCGGACCCCATTTCCATGTAATCTCCCCCAAAGTCCCCAAAAATGGGCCTGTTTGGGGAATTCATGGGGGTGGTAATAGGTCATCGTAGATCCGTCAAAATTTCAGGACAAGTTCTACGGAACAAGTAAAACATAAAATATTCAGTGGCAAAATAACCTCCGAGCCTCCACTTTCACACAGTGGCCCCCAAAAATCCAAAAAGCCCAGTTTGTGGTTGCCTTGGGTTAACTGAGATATGAAGATTTACTTCCTTTCATAGTCTCATTGATTCGTTCGTCCAAATCTTTATCTATATATGGTGATTTTGCACAAATTTCACACATGATTTATTT
>JASGXE010013328.1:0-12227 GCA_030068105.1 Sinentomon sp. SZTP_YWyxl
CGTGCCTCTTCATCTGAACGCCATATTCCATCGTTTATTGCTCCTCCAAAGGTATCTGCCTGCGTCTGCATGCTGGCCGACTTGTTTTTTTCTGATTTTTTCCAAAAATTTCCTTTTCCTGTTTCTGAAACTCTTCTCAAAAATGTGTTTTTCGCCACACGATTTATTTTTTTTTCTTTTTTGAACAATTTGCCACAGTCCCGATTCAAGCGCAGATCTTTGCAGCACTCCAGAAAACGCAAGAAAAACAAAACAAGAATTCAGTGGAAAAAATCCCGTGAAAATGACGCAGTGAACTTGGATTCCGGGTTGCACTCTTGAACTGCTCCAAAATGGTCAAGAAATCCATCAAAACTCCTCATCTTGCCCCTGCGGTAGACACCGCAGTTGGGTTGGTGACACCCTGAACAGTTGGACATACAGTTGTAGTTGGACATACAGTTGTAGTTGGAGTTCTGCCAGTGCCTCCTGCAACACAAAGGCCTTTGCACGAGAAGTAAAAATGGCGTGACGTCATAAATAGTGGATGGTGGAAAACAGGAAAAGACAATGCGGGTGAGCCGCGTCCGAGGTGTGCTGCCCACGGAAACTTGACATTTCTCTTGAACCGATTAACCGATTTTGATGACTTGTTGTGCTGGAAAGCTGAAAATTTGACTATTTCAATGGTGTATAACAACCCCTAACTTTTCATGCTGAAGCTCCAATAGAATTTGAGGGAAAAACGTGTTCAAGTTAAGAAGTGATCCAATTCCGGCTTCCTGCCACATATTTTCAATGATTGTGCGATTTTTTCAGTTGCAACATGGTTTCCACCTGCGAGAAAGTTGTAGAGGAAGCTTTCAGCTTTCCAAAAACACCAAAATCATTGAATTTGAACACCATTTGATAATATTTTTATGACCAGAGAAAACACATGGCAGCATTGTTTTGTTTTTGAGCGGGGAAGATGCGGCGCCTCCCTGGAAATCCCAGGGAGTCGCGGCCTCTTCCCCGCTCAAAAACAAAACGTCCAAACGATGCTGCCGTGTCGCTTTTTCTCTGGTCACAAATAGTGAAATGGTGCTCAAATTCAATGATTTTGGTGTTTTTGGAAAGCTGAAAGCTTCCTCTACAACTTTCTCGTAAGGTGGAAACCATGTTGCAACGGAAAAATCTCACAATCATTGCAAATATGTGGCAGGAAGCCGGAATTGGATCACTTCTTAACTTGAACACGTTTTTCCCTCAAATTTTATTGGAGCTTCAGCATGAAAAGTTAGGGGTTGTTATACACCATTGAAATAGTCAAATTTTCAGCTTTCCAGCACAACAAGTCTCATCGAAATCGGTTAATCGGTTCAAGAGAAATTTCAAGTTTCCGTGTGCAGCACATCGCGGACGCACCATACTCGCATTGTCTTTTCCTCTTTTCCACCTTCCACTCATTATGACGTCACAAACCCGTGCAACGGCCTTGTGTTGTAGGAGCACTGGTTCTGCTCCTTCCACAAAGTGACGTCACAACGACGACGACTAAATGTCTCGCGACAAAACGTCTCGGCGATGAAACGATCCCCATTGTGAAGAAAGCTGGGTGGGAGGGTGTTGCCAATGCACTCTTCTGAAATTGGTGTCCAACATCTTCCTCTCAAATGCATAACAGTTCCAAAGACCTCTCAATAAGGTGTTGTGTAGGACAAGTTAGCGAACGCGATATGCAACGAAAAGGTGGACTGCGGCAAGCGGTGGGTTTGCAAGAAACAATTAAGTGATCAGACACCAGCACATAGGTTGACAACTATCAACACATGCGATGAGGGCAGGGAAGGACATTCGTGTCGTGTGTGAGTGACCTTTAAGGTGCCTCATACACTGCCGGATTTTCGCGGCAGCAAAAGGTTGCACATTTCAGTGAGGGGCCTGCCAACCAACTGCACCGCAAAGGTTCAGGATACTTCGCCGCAGGACCGGACGCAGGACGGGCCGCGTATTTGATCAATCTATACGGATTTGGCACTTTTCCATCAAACCCCATGTTAAACTTCGAACCCACAGAAAGTGAGAAAAAAGACTCGGAATAAAGAAAATAGGTTAGGTTGGGTTAGGGTAGGTTAAGTAGGTCAGATTAGGATAGGTTAGGCAGGTTAGGTGGCGTTAAGCTAGTTTTTGTTTGCTTTATTTCTTTACGAGAAAAGTCTGGATATCTCCCGATTCGTATGCCTAGGCCTAGATTACTAAAATACGCGGACCGGGCACTTCACCGCCGCCACAAAATGACACCGGCAACAGAAAACCGGCTAATGAGGAATGACCAGGTGATCTCACAAAGCGCAAGCTCAAGGGAAATGTGTAAAATTGGATCACACACAAGAGGCACAAAAAGTATACGACTTACCATAGTTTTCGTTGGTATTGTAGGCATATCCGTATTATCGAGGCTTTCATCTGTTCACATTCGCTTGACAGAAGCTATCAAGATATCAAGAACCTTTTCCGGTGCCTTGTTTGTCAAAGAAAGCTGTCAATTTTTGAAGATTTTACTGGGCGACATCTTTATATGAAGAAAATAAAGCTTCGGCGATTCACGGTTTCGGTAAGTCAAAAGCTACCTCTACCTGGTTGCAAAGAATTTCGGCTTTGCGACGTCCCAAAATGTCACAACTTTCTAGGCCAGTACTTTGATTCGACTGCAATGAGGAATGCAACGAGGAACCGTTTCTTGTCCCTTATCAAACCGTCACTGGAATGATGAAAATTTTTGCCAGATGGGCAAATTGGCATCCAGAGCAATGTTGCACCTTTTAAATAATCACAAATAATTTCAAAATTTGTTTAACTTTTGGGGGCTCAGCCAAAGAACCCCGCCAGGAGGAGTGCCCCTGTGGGATACGCTCTTCCAGGTCCCTCAATGAGACCTGCTCCCTTGCGAAAACCTGAAATCATTATCATTGGTTATCATTGCCATTCTGACCTGACAAAAATGCGCCGACGGTGACTCATTAAGAAGGGTCCGACGAATGAATAGCACCAAAAAACAAATTTGGGGAAATTGCAGAGCACCAAAAAACAAATTTGGGGAAATTGCAGGGAAAGAAAATTGCAGAAAATGTGTGGAGAGGTGGAGAAGCGAGATGCGAAGACGGGAATCCAACTTTCACGAGCCTCGTCTGGTGGAAGGAAACATCAAACATCAACAATTGCATATTCAAAATAAAGACCGTCCGTCAGTGGGGAAGCCCCCACATGAAGAGTGACGGTGATTTTCAAGAACTTCTGATCAGACATTCAAGATTTTCTGGCTTCGGAGTTCGGGCACACAAAGAGTCAATCAAGGCTGGTTGACGCAGTTTTCCTTCAAACAGTTATTACATAAACGGAGCCGCGTCCATCTGCGTCACACAACAAGTTTTTAATGAACGTGCGAAACTACATTAAACACGAAGACTGAGCTTCAGAAAACTCGCAAACTGAACTGGAAACTGGAATTCCGCTGGCCCAACAAGGCTGCGATTCTGGCCCAATATGACGGACGGGAGTGAGGTGATGGACAGAAAAAACAAACAGGAAAGCTGACCACGTTTACTCGCATGTTCATGCTTACACCACACTTCAACGGGTCACATGCATACCTGTTGAGCAGAGAGCATGAAAACAACTTCCACTGCGGCCTCTGGCTTGGGCCGCGCGACCGACTTGGAAAAGCAGAGTGCAAACACCTGCGTGCGATGAGAACGGTCATTGCAAAACACCTGCGATGCGGATCCGTCCATCCGTCCTGCGATGCGATGACTCAGATCAGCATTGAAGAAAAGCAAAATCACGCACAAACTGTTATCATGACATCAGAAAACAATTAAAAAAATGTTTGGCTTGATTGGAAGGAGAGATTCAAATTGTTCGATTTCTGCTGGACTCGGTTCAACCAAGTTCAACAGCATACCTGCTGTTTATTTGCAAACCGCAATTTGTTTCAAGAATCAGATTGATGAATTCAAATAATTGATATTTCGCCACGCAAACAACTTTGCGGACATAGCGTTGGCACATCTTCCAATACAGTATCGCGCACGATAATGATGATGAAGGACACACTCAAAACGTTTGCATGAACAAAAACGGTTGCCATGGAAACGGAAAGTCGGAAACGATGTGACGGATGCATCATGGCTCCATAAATTCCACATTGTCTTCTCCAGGAAAACCAAAACCCGGCAGAGAAACAGCAAATTTAAGACAAACTCTGATTGGACAGGCCATCAAAAAGGATAATAACATCATGATAAAAAAACCTCTTGATCAAACAGCTAAACCCGCGTGAAAGTTAAAAAAAAGCTAAAAACATTAGAAAAGAAAAGAACCAGACGAAAACCCGCCGTGTTTGAAGGAGGAACAGCAATCATCTTTCTGCAAAACTCCGTGGCAAAGGAAAAAGAAATGACTTTCTCGCAGTGGCCAGTTATGCGCAACTGTTCCCCGACAAAATAATTGCTTGGAATGAAAATTTCAGGGGGTTGACTTTTGAAACTTCAGAGGTTCAACCAGCGATATGAAACTGCAAAACCAGGACGAGGGGGGGCGCTAGTCAAAATTTCATTTTTCTATCGGTGAAATTTGAATGTTTGGGTGCTTCTGTTCCTTATCTCGGCCCCTACGCGCCCCATACAATTTAAGCACTGCCTAAGTGTTACTTGCTTGTTAAAGGAATCAGGACTCCCATCCTTGGAAAATAGAAAGAAGGAATTCCCGCAGGCTCAAATTGTTTAGTGATATGGTCACAAACTCCCTAAACTTTAAATAGTTTCCCCACGTGCTATGAACTCAAACCTATCCAGCGTAGAACAGACAATGTTCTAAATTTTACTGTTCCCTTCCTTAAAACCAATTAGCTTTTAATTCTTATTTCCCCCGAACTATTAGGGATTAGAATAACCTCCCAGGCACTGCAAATATAATCTCACGCTCACGTGCTCTCCGTGGCGTCACACCAAAAACCTGGTCATTGATTTCTTGAATTTTGTCTCCTTTTCTGCGCCGTGTGACCAGGGAGGGTTGCTATTGAGTCGTTTTCATGCCGCCCAAAGCCTTTGATGTCTGGATTTTCTCTTATGCGTGCTCTTTTTGACTAGGATTGCTTTGTAAATCGTCTTCCTGCCACCCAAAACCTTGGTGGCAGTATTTGTGATTTAGCTAACGTCGAGATTTTAGCTAACTTCGAGATTTTAGCTAACTTCGAGATGCGAGTCAAATCTTGGCAGTGTATGCGTATATGTGTGTGCCTACTTCCTCCTCAACTCGTCGGAGTTAGCGTTAGATCTCTCTGCTGAAGGGGTTGTTTTTCTATATGGCTGATGGCAGTTAAATCTGGGACGGTTATATTTTTCCACAGCGTATTGCACGACTTGGAAATGTCAGGAGATTGACTTTTGACATTTCTGCGCGCGGGTCTTTACTGAATTCAATGGTTCACTACTTCTCGAGAATTCTTTGGCAGTTGGTTTTTCTGGTGCTCATAAAATGAGATTCTGCACCCAGTCCCCGCCGTCAAGAAATTCACATGGTCGATTTGGGCACTTTTTCATCGAACTCCGTGTTCTTTTTTGTCCCGGCAATGGATCCCAGAGGTTCGCTGAAAACAGCAATGGTGTTGCAGTTGAATCTTGTCCATTCGTTTGAGTTTCTCCCGACAGAAAGCTTCCTCCTAATAATCTTTGCAGAATCTCCACCTCCGGAATAGGTAATTCTAGACTACTTCGCTTGCACGGGTAAAAGCTCTGTTCTCAGGCCAACATAAAAGTTTCAGAGCTTCCGTTACTGAATTGACTGTGAGTTACCGTACAGAGAAAAAGAAAAGGTACCTATCAGTTCCTCTTATCAGTTTTCAGCGCTATCCATTCAATTGCTACAGACAATAGGGAAGTTTTGATAATAAGGCTATTGCAGAAATCATATTTTCTGGCGACGATATCTTTTCGTAAGACATTTTCCATGGCCATACCATTGCCCATTGATAGCAACAATCAATGGGCAATGATGTGACTATGCCTCAATAAAGATAAGGGCGCCGGAAAATACGATTTCTGCAATAGCCCTTGCAAGACTCATTGAATTGACTGCAATACCATGAGCCGATATCGGCAACCTCGGGAGGTGGCTGATGAGAGTGATGAGTCTGTTGGCATGGAACCGAGAACAATGGTTTTGTTGTTTGCCAGTAAAAATGTCGGGATTGTTTTAACGCCTATAAAATCGCTGTGCGCACCTGGCGGCGAGAAACAGAAACACGAAAAAACGCTTCACTCACAAAGCGAATTTTGAATGGGGAACGGCGAAGCTTCCTTTACCTTCTGTTCCAGTGCCATGCTGTTGGTACGAAAGTGAAGCACCGGGCCATGCATCTGAAAACATAAAAATGGGACTACCATTCCGTTGGAAATGATAAATTCCAACAAAATTCTCGACAAACCATTCAGTCCTGGTTTTATTGCGGATCTTCCTGCTGCTGATCTAGCTACGAATGGTATGCTACGTATAGGTAGATGTTTCCATCATTTTTCTGTCGCTTTAAAGAAATAGGTGCTTCAATCATTCTGTTTGCAGTAGGAACACTGCAATTGGCTTTTGTGATAAATTGTCTCTGTCTTCCAACTCGTACCAGTTTCAGTCACAACCGCATGGTGTGTGTGTTTTTTTTTCGACTTGAATTTCTTTTTGCTCCCTCAATCTGAAGGACCAAGAATACGGGATTTTCTCAAACATTTCTTGTAAATGGTCTCATCTATTCTTCAAAGTCGACCTGCAAAACAATGAAGGTGCAGAAAAGCACCCTGCGAAAAGCTCACTGCGATAGCAGCACCGTCATAGTAACGCAGGCTTTTCGTGGCATGCACCAAACAATAAAAACCAAACAATAGTTGTTGTTAGAAATCAATTCGCGCATATTGTATGTGCTCTGCATGCTTATCGAGGCGATTCAACTGGAAAGAGAATAAGAACACAATTATTGCAATTGGCAAGTCTTCAGAATTGCAAAGGGAATTTGCAATTGCAATATGCAATTGCACCTTTGCACCTTTGCAAATTGCACCTTTGCAATATGCAATTGCAAAGGTGCCATGTACCTATTTAGTTACTCTTAGACCGACACAGGCCTGCACTGATACCTTATTTTGCAGAGATATTGATTGACGCCAATTTTATATAGATAGCAGCCGAAAAGGAATAAATTGCATGAAACTGCAAAATTCGGCTTTGAGCAATGTGCGCCAAAAAGGTGGTAAAAGGCTGACGAGCTCATTGAGGAAAAATTAGTTAACACCTTGTTGAGATTTTGACACTTTTCTGAATTTCGGAAAACATTCAACATTCAACGGCAATTATGGCTCACTGCACTCAACTTCAGCTCATGTTTGATGTTTCGAATCGAATGTGTAAATTACTTTTGAAAAAGCATATACGAGCACCAAAACGAATAGGTATACGTGCAAGGTTTTTGTTTTTCAATTACGAACTGTTCGTATTTTGAGGTAAATGATCAGAAAATCATGTTTAGAAATTGAAATGTCACAGGAGCACGCATTAAATATGAACAAGAAATAAAACCAGCAGCTGTAGAAGACTGTGTTGCGAAAGTAAGTTTTACTTTTGAAATACAAGCAGAAGGCTTCTTCTTGAATTCGTAATTTTGCGATTATGTATGACGTGTATTTTGTGTTAGTGCGAGTCATGGACTACATTCCATCTAAACTGGAAAAGCGAAATCTTGACTGATTTGAATGCAAACGGGCGATCACTTCTTCGAGATGTGCCGCATATTTCCGTGAACGTAAGGGCCCCGACAAACGACTTAAACACGTTGCTCGAGAAGCACAGCATATATTGTATGGAGCGTCCACAATGGGAAATTAATTAGTTAATAGTTAGCATAATATTTTTTCTACAGATTTTTCAAGCAGAAACCCAAACTCGCAAATGCTTTTTGAGGGCCCAAAATTTTCCTCGATTTTTCAATTGAGAAAGACAGACGCTATTATTGAATGAATCAATTAAAGAAACAAAACAACAATGGGCTTAGACAATATGAACATCTTTAATAAGCTTTCTCCTGAACATCACAAGCATATATATTTATCAGGCGTGCGGGCTGCAGACCGCAATCAATCAATCAATCAATCAATCAATCAATCAATCAATCAATCAATCAATCAATCAATCAATCAATCAATCAATCAATCAATCATCACCAGAATCAGCCATGACAACTGAGTTGGATTAATTCCTAGACAGGGGATATGCAGGCACGAGTATCCGTATTAAGAGAATACCAAGGGGTACATCCTTCTCAGCATTCCCCATATCTTAGTCTTTCCATACTCCAAACTCGAAAACCGTAATCTACAACATCGTCAACTGTCAGGCCCATTAGGCGGACAAGAGGATGAAACCCAGAAGGAAAGAAAAAAAAACAAAAAATTTTTCTTGAATATATCCTTATTTTGTACCTATATTCTGGACGGTATAGCACAGAGGAATGCCGAATGACGGAGAAAGGCATGAAAGAAAATAGGAAGTGCGTCGGTAAGTAGACGTGTTATGACCCAATATGACACGAATACAGTTTGGTATACGTATAGCCCATTTTCAGTCAGGGATGCATGTGCCCATTATTCATACGCATTTCAGTGATCATTAAGCATTGGTGCCCTTTTATAGCAGCAATAATGCTTTTGGCACTGGCGTTTATATCCAGGCGGCACACAATGAAAATAATAAAACTGATCGACAATTTGTATCACCGAATTGTGGTTGGTTTGAAACTGCATTTCGCCGCAGTAGGTAACAATAAGGAAGCAAGAATCAGGAAAAGAATTCTCTGCAGTTACACGCGCATTCACAACAATTGCGACGAATAAGCGCATGTTAATCATTAAAAAAACATCTTTTCAGCTTAGGCCATTTTCCGCAGCATTGCAGGAATGATACATTTGATTTTCAACATCATCCCTTTGGATTCCACATACCAACTATAAGAGTAGGCCTATTTCACAGATGGAAGAAAAATCATTTTTGTCTGTTTGAGCTGGAACAATATCGGACATTATAGCTCTCAACGATAAAAGCGAACAGCGTTAAGTGATCACTCTTGACGGTACTCCTGGCAACGGACACGCCAAATTGCCTGTCATCCAAATCACGTGATCTCAAGAGATCTGGAAACTCTCCTCTCAACTGACTTTGAGATTGCACGTTCGTGTGGAGTTTCGCAATTTGGTTTGCAAATTTGAAGAACGAATGCATCGTTTGCTATGTGCTTCGCAATCAAGTCAGTCTTGTGTCTGTCAGTCAAGTCCGCGGTTTTTGTATGCTCATCCACGAATCATATTCACTGTTGCACTTTTAGAGAAGTCTTTTTACTCATGTTGCATACTTTTAATAATTGTATTCCCATTTCAATTGCATTGCACTCTTGGTTGGGAGGTTCGGAGAGAAGTAATATTACCAGAAAGTCGTTTGCTGGTTGCTGAAACATCTTGACCTTTCCAGGGCGGTCAGAAAACGCAGAGGATCAACTTCAACAACTACGCAACGGCAAACCAATGTCTGAAGATATTTTCTGTTGATTTTCTACTTGTCTGTATGCCCGATTCATTTGCCATTTACTTTTATAGGTAAACCTGATTAGGTATGCGTTATTTCAATAGGAAAAATACGAAGCATCAGCTCCCAATGTTCCATCCAAATATCAACCCCTCACGGCACCCTCTCTTAATTCGAATGAACAATAACAATCGATCAATAGCAAGTGAAAAGGCAACACATTCGCAGTCATAATCATCGGCAGAGCTTTTGCCCATTCCAATAGGTACCTATGCTATGCTGATTCCGATTCGGTGGGAATAAAATATCACAAATAAGTATATACCTAATCAAACAATTAAGAGACAGCACAGATCAACTTTTACGAATACGAGTACCTATGTAGGTATAAAAATGCAATTGAAAAATGCACAGTTTGGCCAATACGAGCATCTCAGTGTAGAAAACGTTAGCAAAATGTCAAAAATGTCATCGTTATATAAAAAAGAAACACAGATGAACGTACGCGAGAAGGTTTCATGGCGACATTTTCTGTAAAAATCTGTAAGATAGACCAAATTCATGCTCCACCTTTTATCAGAGTTGCTTCTTGTGCTGGTACCTGATCACATTTTTATGGAGTTTATCAAACGAAATCGTAAAAAATATGCCCATTGGAACTGCATCGTTTTTTGATATTTTGCAAATCGTTGCATATAGCAGCCAGGTTTTGTCGACGATACCATAGCGAATGAACACAATATCACACTGATTTTGAAGAGGCAGAACTCAACAATGCTGAAGATTGTTTTTTCTTGCCTCCTATAATTATTTAGGTCTCCCTTCGCCTCAGGACCATTTCGCGCAGAATCCGCTCTTATAACCAAAGCGAATGTTCTTCACGTTCACCTCAATCACTCAAGTTATCAAATTTGTTGTGAGGGTTCAGTTCAGATAACATCTGAAGTTGAATCTGTGAATCTACAAAAAAAAAACAATGTCGAAAATGACAATAAAAATTGTCCCAGAATGATGCGTACACGCACCATTTGCAGAATTCTATCAAAAAGTTATGATTTAGACCCATGTTCAACTGTGTATAGCGTGTTTGTTCGGACAACATTGTCAACACGGACAGCAAAGTTGGTTTTTTTTTCGTTTTTTTTTTCTGTAACAGGAATGCTTTGTGACTGGTGGGAAATACGAGTACCTATAGAGATACCTTGCAGGCATTAGCAATACAATATGTAAAAATAATTACATAAAAATTATTACACTGGAACGCGATACATCTGAGTCAAAATGAGTGCGAATTTGGCACCTATATTGAAATTGACATTTTAGGCAGCTACGAATATAGCAAGCATTATGTTGTTAATCTGGTTGTATTTTGAGGTTCATCTTCGAAAACGAGCAAACCGCCCTCGGACTTCTTCCGAACTTCAAGGAGTAGGACTTTTTCCCTTCTCAGTCTCAATGTGAGGTTCTTTCGAATGTCAGATCGAAAACAGCAGACGGATAATGAACATGACGATGATGTGGAAAGCAGGCGAACAACTTTTCCATCAAAAGCAGTCTCGATCTATGCTGGTGCTATTGAATCTGTGCTGTTGAATCAAGTCACACAATTTTGCATAACGAAATTTTGCGGACGAAAAGCCTCTTCTTCTCTTTGCTATGCCTCTTTGGGTTGTCTTTCAACACAGATCATCAGGTAACGGCAACAGCAACATTCACCGCTGTCAATGCCTGAAAATAAAAACGAAAACAAATCAGGAACGCGGTCAATCATGAGTTGTTTTTTTCACGGAGAGTGACGGCTCAGGGGAATCTTACTCTGGAGGAAAGTTAGGACAAGTTTTCTTGGTTTTCGTGTGGGTGTTATACCGGCAGCGACAAAAGTAAAACAATCGGAAAAAATGATGGGCCGATTCACCTTTCTATTTAGTTTCTTTTACGGAGCCAGCATTGTTCTTTTCATTTTTGAGCTATTATTGGCAAGTCTATAATTCGTAAACTGGAATCTAGGCCCCAATCGAGCATGATTCATACAAGCTGACAGCACAAAACCCTTGCCTTTGTTTAAACGATAAAAGGATCTTTTGTTGACTTAATCTGGTCACGTCAGACCTACCGGTTCTGACACTCGATTGAACAATATTCCCAAGCAATTTTTAATTTAGTCTGGGTTCCGAACAAACCACTGTTGGCCTATCTTGAATATCTCAGTGGAAATGGCGTCTGCAGCTGCAGACTGCACCATCTAAAATCTTTTCTTTTTATATAATAAGGCTGCATATAATAATAATCTCTATATATAAAAGAGAAGACGATTTTTTTGTTAGACGATTCCCGCCGATCCGCAAGGCCGATTTCGCCCAAATTTGGACAGCAAACGCACGGGACCAGAATCTGGGTTTTATCGAGCCATTTTTTCGAAATTTTGCCCCTGAAGGGCACAGGGCCCCATAAAAAATTTGGCGCACTTTGCGTTTCATAGATGGTGATGGGCGCAGAAAAGTGATTTCCTGTGAAATTCACAGATGGCAGTAAAAATCAACGAAAATTGCACTGAAGTTGAACAGTTTGAACAGATAGCATGCGCGCGAAATTTCCAAACAAATCGCCAGGGAATATTTGTGTGAATATGGATTCCCGAAGGCAATTTCTGC
>JASGXE010013329.1:0-13225 GCA_030068105.1 Sinentomon sp. SZTP_YWyxl
AGCTATTGATAAGTGGCTGTGACCTCAAGTGGTTACTCGGTATAATGGCGACGGAATTCCTATGTTCACATTGCAATCGTTGAGAAAATCAACTCTGCAAAAATTTAGGATCCTCTTTTATAGCCAAGGTTGCAATTTGACACTTTTAGCGCGCTTTGTTCCAATCTGACACTTTTTTAACTGCCTGCATAAGAGTAAAAAAAGAAAGAAAAGTTAAGAAAGAAAAGAAAATTCTTTCTTCCTAAAATTCTTTAGAAAAAGAGTAGATTAATTCCGTCACTGCTATACACAAGCATTTGATCGGGATTTAAACTGAACAAGACCGTTCTGAGAATATGATAAGACGGCCTGGAACCCAACAAAGTATTTCAGTCGGGGTCAAAATTGACACCTCATAGCAGGCATAACAGTCAGCCTAAAATTCTCGCGGCACTCTCAGGGAACTTGACAGAACCCAATCTCGTCATTGTCAGCCGGCAACTGGCAGAAATTTCAGATAGCAAGGACAGGTCAAGTGGACAAATGTCTGGATCAAGCACATCGACAAAAGCTTTCTGTCGCGGAATCGTTCTGAGTTATCGAATAAGTCGTGCCAGCCATCCCTGAGCGCCTGGAGGATGGAAGTTTCCGGTATAATTTTTGTTTTTCCCACAATCAAAAATTTGACAGCTGAAAAGGGAACCGATTAGAGGGCACATGCGATTACAAAAAACGTTTGGGAATGTGCGAACATAAATTGGGACTTATTCAACAAAAATCGCCAAATATAAACAAAAATGGTGGAAATATTAGCACCAAAACAGACACACTTCCCACAGACCGAAATATCAAGGCTAACTGATTTCCATAACGTTACACCCGTGTTTCTCAAAACAGCGAATTTCCAAGAAATCAAAGGTGCAACAGAACAAAACTCGTAACGAACAGGTGAGCGAAAATTGCGGAGTCGAATTGTTTATTTATTATTTTGATGTAAGGAAATCATTCCATAAAGGCATGCGTACGTTGATGTGTTGTGAGATGGAGATCGAGTTGGCTATCTCACACAAAACCAAACCATTGGGCCATTGGTCTTCGTTTATCGGATCATCTTAATAAGAGGAGAACGCTACAAAAAAATTGGAAAAATGGACAACACGAAGCTATTCTCCGTGCTTTTGGAGCGATCAAAGGGCCATAACCCCACCAGGATAGAGGAAAGTACACTGCATGTATATAAAAAAGACACAAAATGTACCCAATTGATTCCGCACATTTCGGGCACCCTGATAATTTGAAAATGCAATGGTTAAATTAAAAAAACTTTTACTCACCAAAAGCAAATTGGATTTGTTAATCTAAAAAAAACATTGGCAAAGAGCCGAAAATAGGTAGAAGATGGGCCAAAATACCATAGTAATGATAGAGCTTGGAAGCAGATACTTTCCGTCGAATCTGGAAAGACAGAGATATGAAGGTTTTCTGCGAAACAATACAGGCAAACGCAAGTCTACTCAAACCGGAATACAATCACAATGAGACAACACTGCAGCTGGATAAGAACGATATTCCTTGAATGAAAGCGAACGATATATTAGAGGATATTAGAAATTATTTTTTCCAACAATGTTTAAAGGAGATTCAAGGCACATTGACAATGACATCCGAACAATGGGAAATTCATAATGCCATCAGCTGATGAATGTTCAAAAATACTGATTAAAAGGGTTTCTAAGCCTAGTAATTCCCTCAGCACTGTACTCCTGAATTTCTGCAAGTCGTCTATTCAACTTCACCATTCCAAGGCATGCCTTCAAGTGGACAACATCATGACGAACATGTGTCGAGAAATTCAACATTGGCAGAGTAATTGGTCCGATTCTTACTTGGCCGAGACTCGACTTTCGTCATTGCTGTTTTGTTGATTCCTGTGATGGCACACACGGCAGTCAGTACGATGCCTCCCCAACAATCAAGAAAACAGGAAGCACCCACCTATAATCAAGCCGAGTCTCAGCGAAGACGCGTCTTAAGAATCGGAGCAATGTTTTGCCCACTTTTTCGAGCAATTGGCTGCGTGCATAAATGCTTTATGCGGAAAACAGCCCTGCTGTGGTAGCCTAACAAAAGTCAAAGATCATGACTAAATAAAGGGCAACACTGGTTGCCAGACGAGCAATCCTATAGGTGTAGAATTGTTTCACGCCAGCCTGTTTTTCCTTTAGTTCGTCTCCCATCGGACATTTAAATTCGTTTTACTTCGCACTCTACTGACCTTCAATATCAGTGCGTGCTGCTCAAAAATCTTGCAAAGTTTGGGAGAAAACTCGGAGATGAAAAAAGCGCCAAATTGGGTCAATTGGTCGGCTGGCCTTTCATCTCACGACGAAGTGGCACAGGCTGGTCAATGACCTAATTGTCAACAGTTGAACTGAAGGGATTTCTGTGTTTTTTAGCAAATGTGGCTCTCTCTCAGTGCTGCTGCCGGCAACCGTTTCCGGCAAACGCTGATCCTGCTTCCGGAACCTTTGTTCCGATTTTGACCAAATAGTAGAATTTCATCACAGAATTCAAATCAAAAGCATCAATTAAGAAGTCGAAGATCTTAGAGAACCCGAACCAAATCGCGGGCGGTTTTACTTTGACAGATTTCTCGAAGATATCGTCGTTTGCAACACACGTCAACAAGGGTTATAACAAACAGATACAAAATATAACTTTTCCGACAGATACGGGTCGAAAGAATTAAAAGAAGACATGGATTTCTCTACGCGAACACTTGTGAAGAACAGACATCTACGAACGAAACAGAAGTGGACACCCAAACAATCAAAACAACACTGCCATTTTCCAATTGATAAAAAGATATTACAAACAACCAAAACCCAAAGAAAATGTGAAAACATAAATTGGCCCTTAAAAGAGCGTAAAATTGAATCCCCAAACCAAGTGATCTCATAATATTTAAAGTAAAGTTTCCCTTGCCGGAATATAAGATTGGACTTCTTTCCCTATTTACAACATCGTGCTCCGAACCCCTGAAATCGAACCCAAAACCAGTTATGAAGATCCCGCGTGCAATCACGTGAAAAATTTAAAAATTGATAGAGGAATGGGTGCAAGCAGCCCAGTAAATTCCTCCAGACGACTGGAAAGTGTTCAGCTTGGCAACGGGACGAGAATCATGCAAGTTAACAGGTAATTCCACAGCTGGAGGTGAATCTACTGAGTAGGCACACTGGGAAATTCCCTTCGGCGGCAATGCAAGGCAAAATTCACTTCGCTTTGCCACCGGAAGGGATCACTGAGGGCAATGAAAATTTAGCTGGAAGTTGACAACATGTATGGAAACAACTGTGTTACTGATAGGTAGATAAAACACCAATTATTATTATCTATTGTCGTCCACTGTTACCATCTCCCATGAACCCCGTTCAATGGCCATCCCCAAACGAAGAATTCGCCAAATTAAGACCACGTGCAAAAAATTAAATGAAGCGCAAGTCGAGACAATTGGTTGAATTCTTCCAAGTCGCATGATACGAAATTCTCGTTTCGAAACAAATTAACCCAGGAAAAGCAAGCTGGCGGCGTGATACCCTTTTGAGAAACAAACGGCGCTGCAGTTAGCGCTTATTCGTTTGATGCGTATTGCATATGCTACAAAATAGGAAGGGGCAATGTCATAAAAATGGACGGCGTGATACCTCTGAGAAACAAACGGCGCTGCAGTTAGCGCTTACTCATTTGATGCGCATTGCATATGCTACGAAATAGTTGGGGGCAATGTCATCAAAACGGACGGCGTGATACCCCTGAGAAACAAACGGCGCTGCAGTTAGCACTTATTCTTTTGATGCGTATTGCATACGTTACGAAATAGTTAGGGGTAATTTCATCAAAATGGACGGCATGAAACCCCTGAGAAACAAACGGCGCTGCAGTAAGCACTTATTCTTTTGATGCGTATTGCATACGTTACGAAATAGTTAGGGGTAATTTCATCAAAATGGACGGCATGAAACCCCTGAGAAACAAACGGCGCTGCAGTTAGCACTTATTCATTTGATGCGTATTGCATACGATACGAAATAGCTAGGGGCAATGTCATCAAAACAGACGGCGTGATACCCCTTAGAAACAAACGGCGCTGCAGTTAGCACTTATTCATTTGATGCGTATTGCATAAGATACGAAATAGCTAGGGGCAATGTCATCAAAACGGACGGCGTGATACCCCTGAGAAACAAACGGCGCTGCAGTTAGCGCTTATTCATTTGATGCGTATTGCATATGCTACGAAATAGTTGGGGGCAATGTCATCAAAACGGACGGCGTGATACCCCTGAGAAACAAACGGCGCTGCAGTTAGCACTTATTCATTTGATGCGTATTGCATACGATACGAAATAGCTAGGGGCAATGTCATCAAAACAGACGGCGTGATACCCCTGAGAAACAAACGGCGCTGCAGTTAGCACTTATTCATTTGATGCGTATTGCATATGCTACGAAATAGTTGGGGGCAATGTCATCAAAACGGACGGCGTCACACCCCTGAGAAACAAACGGCGCTGCAATAAGCGATTATTCATTTGATGCGTATTGCATATGCTACGAAATAGTTTGGGGCAAAATGTCATCAAAACGGACGGCGTGATACCCCTGAGAAACAAACGGCGTTGAATTTATGGCGCTTTCTTTTTTTGACTCGTATTGCATATGTGATGAAATAATTGGGTGAAACTTATCAAAATGAAACGGACAGCGTGAAACCCCTCTGAAACAAGCAGCCTGATAAAAAAAAACGTTTCTTTTCCGCATTGTGCATATAACAGTGTAGTTCGGGGCATATTAAGTCAAAGAAGGGATGGCGTGAAAGTATGTATACACTGCTGGTGAAAGAGACTACGGCCATTTTAACTTATATCTGCTGTCGCATGTGACAAAACTGGTTATCCTTTGACTTAACGCCATTTTGACTGATTTTGGTCGATAGCTTTTAGTTGAGATTTTTCCGTCAAGAAAATTCATGTCCTGTGTACAGAACATGAATTTTCCTGTTTTCCTGTTTCCTGAATTTTCCATGAATGTCCTGTGTACAGAACAAAATATCTTCTCATGCGATCGCAAAGCAATCATGCAATGTTAGTCTACAACATTTAGCCGAGAAGTTGCGACCGTGTCTACCTACGTTTTTCTATCGCTACCGTTTTTTCGTCCAATTTTTGGTTTTGGGGTGAAATGAGAATACAAATCCATATATCCTGTTGCACGGCCAATTTGCACAGAGAACGTCTATTTCAAGTGTAAAAGGTCTTTCAGATACAGAAGAAGTCGGCGCCGAAAAGTTACGAGTAAGTTTTTTTGTGATTTGGCTTAGCGTCTATCCAGTTTTGATTCGTACCCACCTTTTCTGAACTGTGGACAGCTGTCGCGTTTTTCTCGCATAGGCTGATGCAGGAACGTGTCCAGAATGCCATCGCGGTTTAATATGGGCAAAAGAACAATGCGCTAATAATTTCTAATAACATAAAATTTGAGTTAGTCAAAAAGACTCGAAATTAGGGTTGTTGAATTAACGAGAAAGATGCAAGACAGTAACAGCAACGTTGCCCTTGATTGTGGACTAAAGCATTACAACCGAGATATACTTGTAACATATTGTCGTGAACCCAACCATTTTTACAATTTTATGCCTTCTTACGCGATTTAGAACGTGGTTAATACGTACAGTTGTTAATATTATTTTTATGTACACTAATAAATTGCACTTATGCCCACTTCAATATCTAAGTTTCCGTTTTGAACGGAAACCAGAATATTTTCGAGTATCTATGATAAAGATATACGTGACAGGTGCTTCAGCTTAGATAGAAATGTAACGAAATCGTTAACTTATTAATATGAACACCACAATGCTTACGTATGTACAGTGCACATATAATCTCTTCGCTGGTAGAGAACGGTCTTTTTCTATAACATATTAACTGCGAAAGGATAGCTTTTGTATGCCAGCAACATGCAACTCCGGTCTTCTCTTTGTTATTGGGAGGATTAAAGGCATTTGATTCCCTGATCTTCTGCGGAGAGATCATCACGGGGGTAACCCTAACTCCAGGGGCTAAGCTAATGCGAGGTAAATTTTTACCATTGGATTAGATTGGAAAAATTTGCCTCGCATTGACGTTACCTCTTGAGTTAGCGTTACCTCGTTCATGATCTCTTCGCCGCTACTCCTCACTTGAAGATATGAGCTGAGAATGCTCCCAAGTGTGCTCAGTGTGAATACAGAATTCTTTCAACAATGAAAACTCGGTCGAAAACTTCATTCTCGGCATAGAAATTAAAGTTTTTCTCTGCATTTAAATGGAAGAGTGTGAAGCATTCTCAGCTCATATCTTCAAGTGGAATGAGCTGTGAGTTCTTGTTGCATTTTTGACATGGCAGCCTTATTTCCCATCGGCACTCATCAGTCGCAGCCTCAACTCAATAGCAATTCAGGAAGACGGATGAGTCTTTTCCAACAATGGAAAAGGAGTCGCATTGTGCATAGAAATTAAAGTTTAGCAGCACAATTCTATCCACACGCAGACAAAGCCCAAAGCCCGGATGTTGGATGATCAGCCACACCGTATGTCTCGTATATTTTCATCGTGCCCAGCGTCTAATTTCATGCGAAGCCGATTTTATTGTATGCATGGGCAAAAATCTAAAAGTGCCGAAATCTCCTTGGTTCTCCTCATTCAGAAGTGTGCATGCAGGAACGCATGATGTTCTACACTTCCTTTTTTAAAAAAGCACATTGCATGTACGTAACCAAATAATTTTGAAAACGAATTCTGAAGGTTATGGGTAAGGAGAGCGCACCAAATATTTTCCATCGGCTCATTGCAAAGGGTAACATTCGAGAGTTTTATAGCAGGCTCATGGCACTGCAACAAATTGTTCTAGGGTCCATGGCAGGCTAAAACAGTCAAGTGGCGACTGGCGAAGATAAGTTCGTAACATTATTGAATATATTTCCCGAGCTTCGAACTTGTTGCGAACAGGACAGGAAATGCAATCCGACGTTACAGAATATGTATCAATGACCAAATAGACATAACTTTTAACGGATTATAGCACGTCCATAAACAAAAATAGATAAACATTGACAGATTCGCACTGGGTCCCGGTTACGGTAAAATTTGGGTTCACACAATTGACAATTTCAATTTAAAATCACACAAAACGAACTTCACTAAAACAAAACTAAAAAAAAATGAAATGCTTTTTGCAATGAGGGAAGTAAAAAATAAACGCAAAAAAAAACAAACTAAAAAACGAAACAAAAAAAGTTTCAACAAATGAACAGATTTCTCCAGATCCGGCCACACGCCAAGTAGCAATTTTTGGTAAAAACGAAACAAGCAAACGAAAAAACGGACTCTGTCGCCAGACACAAAAGCAGAACATTATCCCCCAAAGCAAACGATAACACTATCAACCTCCGCGAAAGGCAGAATTTTTCCACATGATAACATAGCATTCGTCAGCAAGAAAGTCACCTCACACACCTTACTATGTATTGAATCAGGCTTACAGAATTAAGGGCAACCAAAAAAATATGCGTAACAAGTTAATTAAATGCATGAATAAGTTAACAAAATTGAAGTAAAAAGCAAACAAAATGTTATAAAATTAAATAAATAAAATTGGTCCTGAAATAAAAGCGAATGTCAAGTGAATGTCAAAAATGTACGAGGTGCTTCAACAGTTGCGGCTGAAAATCACCGCAGCCGTGAAAGAGAAATGGGGACTTCAATTTTGCGTGCTGATTATTTCCGAGTAGGGCTTGCATTTTGTAAAATTAGTATTCTTTACGTGGAGAAAAGGTGAGTTGATTCAGGCAATAAATCAATGATTGAGGCAGAGTGTGCGAAGAGACACGGCTTCTTTGGCAAGAACACTGCACATCAATTTGCACCCCTTCTGGATCTGTTCGGTTGGTTTCCGTGTTTTCGCATTTGCGAAAATATCTAAGCTGAATCAATTATTTTTTTATTTTCGACACGGAAATCTGGATGATTTCCTTCAGGCTAAAAATATTATGCGCAAAATGCATTTGATCCTTTTCTCCGAACTGAATCAGGATTCATTCAAGATTAAGTTGTTCTGGGGTCCTTTTGGGTTAAGGCAGCAAACCTTTACGATTCCCTTCACATGCCCCAACAGATCGGCGATATATTTAGAAAAGTGGTACGTAGGATGGGGAAGAAATAAACAAAAACTACCTACAAGAATGACATTTTAGAACATAATAAGTTAACAAAATAATTTACAAACAAATGGAGCTGCATTTGAAGGGTGTACACACGCATTTAAACACTGAAAACAGTAATTGAAGCGACAACTCGAAATAACCACGAAGAATTTCATACACAAATAAAAAATCGAGTATTTGGAATCACTTGCAAAACCACTCGATCGATAGATAAAAAAAAGCCGCTTTTCCAACAGTGTTACGCGAAAGGTTAATAAATAGACGGATGGATGCCACATGGCATGAACGAATTGGAAGCAGTAATTTGGAACCAATTTTTCAAACCCAGCTTTAATTCACTCATGGGAGAATTGCCGGAATAATGGACGTCCGTTGCCCACAAACACGTTTGTTGTGTGTATATTTCAAGTGTTCCTTTTCCTCAAGTATTTTTCTCAAGAATATTTCAGCAAGTTGATAATTTTCCCCAAGTATTTTCCTCTAGAATATTTCCTAAAGTATTTTTTATTTACCCCAAGTATTTTTCAACAAGCATTCCAGTATTTCCACAATTGCTTCTATAAAATACACTTCAAAGCAAGTATTCTTGATATGCACTTCAAGTATTTCACAAGTACTGAACACAAATTTAATCAGAGAACACAAAATAAAAATCAACTGTCAGCAGCCTTGCCCGTTTGTTGACGTTTGCTGAAAGGAAATGACGTTCGCTTCCGCTTCGTGGAATTTCGTGGTACGTTTTCAGACTAACACCGAGACTGACGCCTGTCCAATTTGGAATTTAGCGGTGGGAGGGTGAGAATGGGAATGCGGTCGCAGTCTTTGCGGTTGGTTGTGGTTAAAGACGAGGTGCGGCGAGGGTGGAGAGCTAACAGCGGAGGTGAAATGGAAAAATGTGATTTCATGATGGTCTGGGACATTCCCGTTCGCGGTGCACTTGCAGAAAGCGATCACAAATTCAAGAATCACGGTTCTAAAAGTAGCGGAATGCCAGGAAACTTTAATTAATGCGCTTTGCAGGAGTTGTCAAAAGACTTTTAGAATATCTGACTGGGATGACCAACTCAATACGATCCTATTTCAATACGCGTTCTTGCAAGCAATGCGACAAACAAATGGTTAACAAAGCGAGCGGGGTTTCTCAGCACCCTTGGCAACGAGGAAAAAATAAAAAGCTGAATGTCCGCGTGTTCGATTCGCTGAGCGTTTACGAAAAGAGACCCACATGTATACTTTCCCTGGAGATTTGAATTTTTTATTTTCCCGAACGATTTTTCCATGTTTTTTCTGCATTGTGTTCTCGTAGAAAGTTGCCCGTAAACCACAAACAGATAAACAAGCGACAATCAGAGATATTTCAATTCAACAATTCGATAATGTTTCAACGACGCTGGCGAGTATTTGATCGAACCTAGCGCTCTCTAGCCTAGCCACGCCAACGCAGCGCAGTACAAACATCAAACGACGTCAATTGTTATTGTTCTTCTTCATCATTCTTCAGTCGTAGCTGTACTTCCTTCGTTTGAACGAATCTCCAACAGCAGAGACTTTATTATTGCTGTATCTGTACACTTCTGAACTCTCGAAACCCGGACCGCTGCTATACTTCCGCTTCACGCCGACAGTTTCCGCGCAGATGCTCGGCGTCGGTGATTCCACCGACCCAAACTGGAGTCCAACCGGGGAGTTCCAGACGTTCGGAGGTGCAATGATTCCAGTTCCGTGATAGATGCTGACCACGTGGTGTTGCCCAGCTTGCAGTAAAGGGCCCGTGGGATTCATGTACTGTTGTTCACAGTTAGCTGAAGAGCGAGGCGGTGGGTGCCACTGTGGTTGTGATTGGACCATCCAGTTTGGACCCACCTGGCTGTAACCAGGTAGCGATGCTTTTGGAATTGGGGCATCTGGTATTTGTGCTATGTTTGGAAGACTTTGTGGCATGGTGTGCGACAGGAAGTTCCCCAGGGTCGGTGGCAGAGAAGGCCTGTTCGGAATCCAAAGGTTTGGTGGCGGTTGAGAAGTCTGAACGAATAAGTTCATGTAATTAGCACCAACCATGGGCGGTGCTGCGATTTGTGGGTGGTGGACCATTGACGGAATGGTTCCAGAGCCTGGATTAATTGAATTTGAGATCGCTGGGGAGGGCATACCCTGCTGACTGGCTATAGTCGATAGGGAATTCATCAGCAGATTCAAGCTCTCTACGTTGCAAAACAGAGAGACCAAAGCCTGAGGAAGATCCGTTGGAAATTGGCTTGGACCATGGATTTGCGACTGTGTGACTCCCAGCGCTGCTTGTGGATGTTTCTGGTAGCTGGAACCTGGCGCCATCGGATAGCCCCGAACGAGCGAAGATGGAGGGGCCGAGGACGTTGCTGGAACTGGATGCTGTGGAAACCCCGTCCTGTCGATCCCGGGACTCCTCACTCCATTTGAGATTCCATGGACACCATGTGGGTTTAAGATCGGCGCTGCAGCCCCATCCGAAGGATTCTCCACCGGCCAGCTTTTCTGCATGTGACTTGGCGCTGCTGGTCTGTGGAGATTCAAGGTTCCCATTCCATCCTCCAGTGGGGCTGCCACCCCGTTTTTTGTCAGCTCGGTAAGATCTGCTCCTCGTTCGCTGAAGAGCATCTGATTCCACAAATTGCTGAGCAGTTGACTCGTGTCAGCGTTCATGTTTTGAATCGAATCGACCGACGACTGTTGCGGTTGATGGTGATTCGGACTTCCGAAATTCCAACCGTGTTTCGGGCTGGTTGGAACGCTGCCCATTGGTTCGTCCGACGACGACGAATCGTCAATTTGAGAAGACTGTTTCGAAAAAGTTAAAAAATACGAAAGGTTACGAGCATTGGGCAGAAAGAGGCCTGACTAATGAGTAGTAGTGGGTCAAGTTGCCTGCGTGTTCTATAAATCACTGGCAAACTCTCTGTGAGGAAACTTTCCTTTGACCAATTCATTCCTTTTATTTTGCAATAACGGCTAAACAATTAAAAAAAATGCATGGCGTTTACGGTGGAAGATACTCATTTTTTGTCCCTTTAAGATGGAATTTTTGCAATGAAATCAAGAGTTGAGATACCGCAAAGATGTTGAAAAATGCTCCTTTATGGCTAGGACTGTAGTGAAATCATCAGCAACGAAAGGTAAACAACATTTTTCTGCCACTCAGTGTTCCAATTGTCAAAATCTATTTGGCTGGTCAGTTTTTATTATTTCTAATGTGAATCAATCACTCCAATTACACCGTTTACGTAGATACGAGTATTGCTTATTTGAATAATATTTCTGTTTCCTGTTCCAAATTGCTAGGAGATTTCTGTTCGGGAAATGGTGTCGTTATTTTCCCTGCATCATTACCAAATCCCCTCGTTGTTACTAGTTTTTACCATCGAAAAGATGGCTGAATTACACAACAGCTTGTTGCTATATTTTGATCACAACAATCCTAAATTCCAATGCCCAAATTCCAAGACCCATTTTTTGATTAAGACAAAACCTCATGCAGTTTGAAAATCCCGACAGTGATCCTGCCGCTTCACCATTTGTGGCAGCCTTACTCCGTTCTCACATATGTGTCAAAAAAGGTTTGTGTCAAAACAAGCCAAAGAGGATTAGGATTATCTCTAACCAATAATAGATGAAGAGTAATGATCAATGCCTTACGGGCACGAACTCTCCGTCAATATTGAGCCCAAATAATACGCTTGCAGGACCGCCTCTTCACTTTAGAATCAAAATATACGAACATATATCGATGTACCAAGCGTACAAACAACCCCAACCTTTGATGACATTCCGTCATGTCCGTTGAGCCCATTCAAAGATGTCAACCGTCCAATCCCACTGAAGTCGTGGAGTTTCGACTTCGCGTCGGTTGGGGGCGTCACCGACCCCAATCGGTTTGCCAAGCTCCCAATTGTTATCGGCGACAAGCTGTTGACCATGTGAGTTTTTCCACACGTTGAAGAAGGCTGTGCAATTGGACCCAATAACTGAGATGACCCGATCATGCTGGTCGGCGGAAGTGTAGTCTGTGGGGGAGGCATCTGGAAAGACGCCTGCCCGAATGGTGAAGCGTAGGCGTTTGATATATTCGGCGGACCCTGTGAACCGTTGTACTGAATGCCCATTGGCGGCATTTTCGGAATCGCTTGGAAATTGACTTGAGACTGAGGAGATATTGTGAACCCTTGCGGATCATCTTGCTGTTGGATCGCAAGCAGCAGGTTGAGAGCAGCGTTGGCCTGAGCCAATGCAGCCTGGGATGGTGGTCCCCCTTGGGTGCTGCCGTTTGAGTTCGAAGTTCCGTTGGGCTTTGCTCCGGGAGGTTTCCCCTTCTGACTGGCTGAAGTGTCTTCGGTCCCTCCGCTATGCAAATTCTGGATTTGAGTGAGGATGATGTTCTGGAGGTTCTGAGCAACTGAAAGCAAAATAGGATAGCTGCAATTGAATCAGGCTGTAATTTGAAAAAGAGTGATCCGACTATAGGCCTATCGAGAATTGTACGCGTGAATTTGTGAATTAGGCTATTCTATGCAACTGAACTTCATTCAGCACCTTGTCGTCTTTAAATTGAATTCGCAGAATTTCTTTTTTCCGAGGATTTAAGGCACTGCTGTTCAAGAAAACTAACAATATCTATGCCTCTTCAGGGGACAGTATCCTGCATTATTCAGTCCACATCTCCACGAGCACAGCAATTAATCTAAGGCATGCCTATACACAGAGTCTATTGTGTAATAGGTATAGTGGCGCCATACGACGACAAAGCCATTTCGAAATTCAGGTGAAAACGTGCTCTGACACGCTCCTAAATGACAATTAGGCATCTTGTTAATGAAAAATGCTCAATAACATAATGTTGGACTAACAAATCGGATTTTGCTTCGACAAATTCGTGAGCTGTTGCAATACATTGGGTGTCGGTGGTTCTGGGAGCAGTGCCGTCTTGCCTTTCGTTCCCTGTGTGATATA
>JASGXE010013330.1:0-12386 GCA_030068105.1 Sinentomon sp. SZTP_YWyxl
CTTGAGTGTGCCACATCTAAAACACACGCGGGAGATTTACTCATTAGAGTAGTGTTATATCTGCTGTTGTATATACTCTTCTCCTGTATAGAGCAAAAGGAATTGGCGCGCTTCGGGAGGACTTTGTTGATTGGGGGGAAATTATCAGGCCCGAAAACATGCCTAAAAATAGCAGTAAATTTCTTCCTGTTTTGCTGAAATTGGCTGTCTTTATTAAAGCTCTTACTAAAACTGCGAGATTGAGTGTGGCTGTCTCAAATTGTTGACAGTGTTGAAATAGCTCTCTCCATCTCTTATGGCCCTTCGGCAGTCGTTACAGAACAATCACCTTTCTCACGGGAAAATATTGTATTTCAGTTCAGTACTTTTGAGATCTCAAACATCGTTAAGCATCGTTTCATCAATGTACAACAAACAGTGGCCAGGAGTTGACAAAATCCCAAAACCCCTTATCAAAAATCTAATTGTTCGAATGAGCGAACACAAATAGAAAAATAAATACATAAATAAATTAATAAATAAATGACTATAAAATTACCATTCGTAAATGCCCGGACATAGCTCTAAAATGCACAAAAGAAATGGAAGAATTAAACCGGATTAAATTGGATTTTTTGTGAAATTTGAAAAGTCGTTCAATTAACTCTTTATAGTGGAAAGGTACGAGTAATACAGTGCTGTTTTTCGATGTGTACGTGTAACAATTCTATCTAGGCTTGTGCTCAATGGTTTCAAAGCAATCCTTGGAAACAAATTATTTTTAATATCTCCAAACGTGATATGTATACTGCTAGGAAAAAGTTACACAGTGCAAGGAAAAGTTTTCCTCAACCAATTGAATATTTCTTTAACCAATTGAAAATTTCTTTAACCACTGTGTTTGTGGTATTGCTGGCGCTTGGAATTTCTGTGTAAATTCATGCACGGTAAAATCAGATTTCAAAACCTTATAAAGCCCTATCAAACTCAGGACTGATTTATCTCCAACGTTTTTGTGGTGATTTGCCAATCTCGTCATCTAATCTCTGAGTTGATCATTTTCTACTCGTATAGTTTTGCCTTATTCTTTCGGCAATAGGATGGCTCTCCCCTTAGCGGTAGCTGCCAGGCTAAAAAGAATATAAATGTAAACACTTGAACACCGTAATGGTCCACGCAAACCGGCGACAAGCGCCGAGAACCAGAGGAACCCCAGACCACAGTGTTCAGTAAACACTAAAAAGAGTCCACTGCGCATAAACCTTTGGCGAGTTAAAGTTGGAATTTTAATACGAATTATCCCGACAGAAATACTTGCTGAAATGCCATATTCGTAAGCAATTGCAATAATGCGCAAACACGTGTAAAGGATGCTAATTTCATAAAGTTGCCCCTGTTGTTTTCCTCAAGTCGCACATACGAATATGGATTATCCGTCTATTTTCTAAAAAGAAGAGCCCCGCAGCATTGAAACCGTTGTTTCCCCAGAGCACTGATTCCTTGCATGAACTGTAAAATACACGTAATTCGAATAATTAATTGCCCATATACAGCAGTGCGATAAGATTATCCTTATAAATTTGTCTAGTACCTTCTGTGGCAAATTTCAGTCATAACAACACCTGGAAATCATTCTTACCAGGGTTTGAAGGGGACGAATAACGAAGAGAAATCTGAAATAAAGTGTTTAATGATCATGACATCACATGTGTTGATGTTTGATTTCTAAAGTACGTAGCCAATATTCTGCAGTCCTACTTTGCGAAAGAAATATACACAGAATCTCTTACAGAAACTAAAGCATTCTTGTCCTTTTTAGGCCGGAAGAGTTCAAGCAAAACGTTCTGAAGGCACTCCTGAGGTAAATTACTCTTAATCAATATTCTATTTTAACATTCAGTAATATTTCCGTTTTTCCTATTTTTTGCATCCAATCCATTTGTTTACCATTTCACCCTTGTCATACATTTTAAAACATTAGGGCCAGTTAGCCCTTCATTAATTCAGGAACGTAATATTTCTTATTTTATCTTGTGGGATCGTAAAAAAATTCAAAAATATTTTTGGCTGTTACCGGTTTTTGCAATCTTCATGAGGCATTCTCATTCTAATCCGGAAAAAGTTAAATTCTGTTGGTCAACTTTGAAGTCACAATACATATGGAGATAATTTTATCTTTACCGAAAAATAATTTCAGACCAATGATATAAGTTCATACGGGTTTTCTCAAAACCTTGGAGAGGTCTTTCGACGCCAGATCATTGACTTTAAATTAAACAACCCCATCCCATGGAAGAACCTGAAAAAAATAAATGACTTTTTGCCGTTGCTTTAGGGATCAGTAACAATTTGCAATTTTGCTGGTCAGCATGGCTGGCATGCAGAAGGCATAAATGCAGGAAATATATATCTGGCTGTTCTGCCAGACATATATTTTCTGCCAAAGCCACGATGGCAATACAAATTTCCCTGCTCAATTTCAACAGTTCTGCACTTTCCATTCATTGCATTTTTTCATAGACACACTGCTAAATTTCAGTACTTTTGCACTCACTATTTAATTCTCTTTTTTGTTGTTGTCAGCTTGCTTAAATAAAATTGTTCTGCACTTTTTCATTTCAATTGTCATTTCAATTGTCATTTCAATTATCATTTTCATTGCTGCCCTGCTAATTTTATGAGTTTTGCACTTACTATTTAATTTTTATTTTTGATTGTCAGTCTGCCCAATTTCAAAAGTTCAGCATTCACCATTTCATTGTTATTTCTCATTGTCATCCTGATAAGTTTCAATAGTTTTGCCATTACTTCTTACTTTATGTTCATTTTTCATGACATGATGTAGAACATTTGTCCAGAGATGTTTTTTGTTAGACATGGTAATCTCGTTTTCTCCTTCTGAGATATTGTTCTGTGTTCTGCAATATTTGTTTAATTCGGGTGCCACGACAATCTCCTGATTGCTATCCTTACAGCCAAATAGGCAAAAACATCTTGCCAATTTTCATAGGATTTGTACTTCAAATTAATAAAGAATAATTCAAAGTCAATTTTATATCGACGAGTTTTAAATTCTTTCTATTATGTAAAAATCAAAAGCATGATGTCTGGCCAGTCATTATTTCGGGTGAGTTTTCCTTGGGAAGATCAGCTCTTTAATTTGGCACACACTGTCTAGACACATTGAATTGCCTGACTATTTCCCTGCAAGGTTTGTTGGCTGGCTGACTCATTTTTCGCTGTGGACGAGCTGGGCAAGAGTTAATCTTGATGTGCATCAAACCTGTTTCGTAGGAGGAAAACTGAAAATTCTCTCCTGGACACGGAAATTTCGCAACGCAGATGTATGCAATTGGATGTTGATTTTCTTAAGTGTAAAAGAGTCGCGTAGCAGCTCTTCACAATTTGCGTTTTCAATATGCGCAACAACATCCTTCACCTGGCCTTTGACCACTCCTAGTATTTAATCACCTGGGTTGACGTGGAATAATTGAAGTTACTGAAGTAATTGAAGAATAATTGAAGTAGAAAAACTACCGTAATGTGTGAAAATTTAATTATTTTGCTGAAATTTAATTGCTATAGCCGTCGGGAGTGTTTCCTCATCCGCCAGAAATTCAATCACGGCCTGCGCCGATTCCATCAGAACAGTCGGTAAGATTTTATCAGCAAAACTGGAATTTCAGTCGTGAGAGATATTCACGCTCTTTCTGGTTTTAACACATAAACACACATCGTTTGCTCTTTGAGGTATTTAATTCCTGTCTGGTTTTGGGTATATGTATATGAATCAAAAATGAAACTTTAATTAGGAATTCTACCGAAGGACCGAGACCTTTATCATAGTTTGATGAGTTCTCCGACGGGGAATTGGGAGCTGGTTACAGTAGAAAAATTAAAAAGTTTGAAAGTGATCATGGCTCTGAATTTATCCCAATGAATTTCATTTTTACCCATCGCACACAATTGCGGATATTTGGCTGTGTTATAATTTTTATTTTAATCGTTCTCATATCCTATAATTTGTTTATTTGCACCTTCAATAATATAGCATTAAATCCAAGTAACGGTTAAAATTTTTTTGAAACTGTACTCAAGGAAAAATTCCTGTTTGATTTGCTAATGTACGAAAATATATGAAAACAGCCATTTTCAGCACTGCTACATACGGTGAAATATTTCAGTTGCTGGTTATTTGCTTAATTTTCCCACATATTTACATGGCATTACTAACGGCTTAAGAAAGCGTTTCCACGTAATCTTGGTGTCAAAGTGGTCTCTCATTACTTCTTAAAAACAATGTTGTTCGAATGTGCGCATGCTGCACTATATTTTGTGTCTGCTCCCTATGGAATGCTTAAATGCATCTACAGTCAGTTGCGGTAATATTGCTTGTTGTTATTTCCAAATTTTTAGAGTGCAAATGATAGCCTGGCTCCAGAATTAACAAGCCAAAGTTATCCTTTTATTGAGATCCCCACAGTAAGTGTAATAGCGACTATTTATTATGCAACAAATTTTTCAACATCCCCTATTTTTACTGAATTAATGACAAGTTTACAAGACAAAGATTACTGTAAACAAGTGAATTCCTTATTTCCCTGCACAGTTTACCTCAACATTCAGCCTCTATAGTATGTCAAGAACCCGCATTCTAGAATTATTGTAGATATCTTAAATTTTTGCAAGATTTCAATTTTGTAAGCTTTCAATTTTGTAAGTTCCGTGGACGCCAGCTCACGACACCAGATCGAGTCTGCAGAGCAGCACGGCGTCTCGAAACATCTGAAACAGTGAGCCAGCTCCTTGTTCCCACTCAAGTGAGAGAGAGGCTAATCTTAAAGGATTCCCCTCCTGATACCGACCAAAAAGACGACATTGCCATCGGACTCACCATGCTGCTGGTTCGTCTCATTGGTGTTGGCCTTACGAGGATCCGATGTGATTTGGTCCCGTAGGTTTGGATCCTTCGCCCTTGCTGAGAGACGTCTTGACAGACAGCGTGGGTAAAACTTGTGGACGTCGGCTTCCTGAGTGGCGTAGTTTGTGTACTGTCTGGAATTGCCATCAGCTCCTGGGTTGACATATGTATCTTGATTCCTTAGAAAGGAATTTTGTCTTTTTGCGCCATGCAATAAACCCGCTATGATGTTCAAGGGTTTTCTATCTCATCGTTTTGCATTTCATTTGTCCCGTCGATTCGCTCTTAAAATCACTTTAAATCTTTCTCTTAGTGTGTTTGTTTTCTAACATTCTTCTAAACCTCTCATCAATGTCTCTCTGTTGTCGAATTAGCAATTGTACTTGTTCCCTGCTTGTCATTTGAAAATTCGTTTCCATTGCAAGGAGTAATAGACTTTGTTTTTTTTTTGGGAAACAGTCGGTTTGCCGCTTTTGTTGCCCCAGAAATGGTTTCAAGGAAGGGTTGAGCTGTGTTGAGCACACATCTTCATATTTTATCTTTCACCTCTTGCCAGCACATCCACCACTAAAATTTACATTGCGATAAGATTGTGATTTCAGGAATATGACGGTTTGATTTGGATTTTTGCACCATTTTTAATCGTTCATATCTTGCAGAGTTATCAAATTTCCAGTGTTTCGCTAAACATCCGCCCATGGCATTCCTGTGCCGTTACATTTACCTTGCCATTTTTGGCACTTGTGTGTTTAAATTCAATCAGATTAAGCGATGATAGCTTCTGTAGCTTGTGGTAACCGGATGTGACTGAAGCGTATGGTGGTCAAATGTGTTAGCTACGTCTCTCAGAGCTCGCGTGAAGACGCACTACTCTCCTTTGTCAGATATGGGGAAGAACTGAATGAGTTTGTTGTTGACGGCAGGCATGATCACAGATGGCCGTGGGTGTTTTCACTTCTGTTACAACAAAGAAACAAGCAGAGCTGTATGCCAACACGATGTAGGCATCATCGGCAGAAAATGATGTGGAGTCACTGAACACCGATGAATGTGGATGCGTCGTCCGCTTCATGCCGAATATGACATTCTTTGAGTTAAATCTGCTAAGTCTGGTACTGTTGCAGCATCAAAATCCGAGTTCTTCAAGGGTGCATGGACTATTTGGTAAGCTGGGAAATTTGATGAGAGATTGATGATTAAAGAGGGGCTCCAAATAAAAGTTGGCAGGTTTTTGCACTATAGTTTTGTTCAGGCATCGAGGTTCCTTCAATATTTCAATTGATTCCCTGGTCAACCGTGTGCTAAGCGGCTTTGGTTGTGCAGGGATAGGGTTCATCCCATTTGATGGTGTGTGTGGTGTCATGGACATGTCGTTGGAATGCAGACATGTTTTCCTGGGTTTGTTTCTGCAGTCCCCTTTGTGCTGTTGGTGCTGGTTTTTAGGTTTTTTAAGGTTTGACCTATGTACACTGACTCACAGCTTACAGGTGAGTTTGTAAACACCAGACTTCCGAAATTGCGGGCTGTGTTCACCGTAGTGGTCCAGAAAAGCTCACATTTTTCTTAGAGGGATGAATGTGGTTGGATACCATGGTGTTAAAAACTCGCCGCAAGACAAGGCAGACAGTTAGTGCACATGGCAGAAAAACAGTGTTTTTCTTGGGTCTTTCCTAGCTGGTTTTTGGTTGACTGAATTTCATGGCTAGTCGCTTGACAATGTCACTATCAGAGACGTTTGATACTGCACGTTGAGCCAGTGTTGCCAGTCCTCTATGTAGTGTTTTGGGAGTACACAACTGAGTACACAACGGTGATTCAAGGTATCCATCTACTGATTCACGTGGTGACATGAATTACTGTTTTAGGTCGCAGTCTCTGTTCGCCTTTTTTCCGTACACTTCTGTTTGCAGTGAAGAGTGTAGAGCTTTTCGGATTAAGATGTCGAGGAAAGGTATGCAGCCATCTCACTCTTTTTCAAACGAAAATTTGATGTTCTGGTCTAAGTTGTTGAATCGTCAATAAGTTGGATAAAATCGTCATGTGTACGCGGCCAGGTCAAGAATTATTCATCTACATATTGGAGATATCAGAAAGGTTTGTGGGTGGCAGATGTTAGACCTCTGTGCAGTGTTCTCCACAAATATGTTTGCAGGTGCTGGAGAAAGTTGGCTTCCCATGGGAGTTCCTTTCACCTGTTTGTAGGACGCAAAATTGCGGAATATGAAGTACAGTTGTTATCTGGGGAGAAGGTGGAAATTTCCTGGATTTTGAACTGGCTTGATCTTCCTGGATTAGCTTTTTAAGGAGGATATCTGTGATTTGTTGAACGGGTAGTCAGGTAAAGAGGTTTTAGACATCTAGGCACTAGAGGGCGTCAGCTGGTGAGTTCTGGTGGTTACGGATGAGTTCAGCTGCCTATTGAGATTTCTAACGAAATGTGTTAATGGACCTACCGTTTTGTTGGTCGTCGTCAGGAATGCCGATAGTTTCACAATGGATTACTGCCGGGCGGCGTCTATGAGTCTGATGGGTGGAGCGGTGACTTGTTTGTCGATTTCTTGCAGCTCCAAACAAGATTGGTGGTTACGGATCTGGATCTATGAGACGTTTTTGCTTCCTTTGGGCAGAGTATCGACGAACTTTTCATCATGACCGCTGTCTTATGTTGCAGGCTATCTGCGGGGTCTCTTTTTACCAGTTAGTAATCTCAAGTTGCCAGAAGGGTTTGTAAGCTGTTGTCATAGGTGACTCTGTCCATCACTACAACACAGTTTCCTTTATCTTCACGTGTAATCACTATCTGCTTCTAGATTGAGTTTTCTCTTGAGGCTACCCTCATGGAGTTGCTAAAATTAAGCTTTGGTTTTGGAGCATCAAGTAGGTTCATACACTTGGTTGTATCTCAATGTGTGTTTGACGTTTGGGAGTTTATGTATGAGCCAGTCGAGCTTCTGAGATAATTTAGCTTATGATGTTCTCAGGCGGTATCTGAGATCTTTGTTCGTGGAATGTAAAAGGAGCAAAACAGTTCGGCTGGACGAGCTCTAGCAAGCAATGTGTGCTTGATGTTTGGGAGGTTTTGAGCCAGTCGACCTTCTGAGATAGTTTGGCTTACGATGTTCTCAGTAGATATCAGAGATCATTGTTCGTGGAATATTAAAGTAGCAAAACAGTTCGGCTGGAAGAGCTCTGGCAAGTTTCAAATGCATTTCCAGAACTGTTTTCATGAGTGCATTCTTGAACCTGTGTTGGTCTCGAATGGTTCCTTTAAAAAGGGGATTTCAGCTCAGTGATGGAGATGGCTTTCTGGGTGACTGGGCCGTTGTGTTTGATCGTGAACGAATTAGAAATCACTTGGTGTGCAACATATTTCATGAAGAATTTTATGAGGGAGTTTGTTGGAACAAGAGTTCTGTGTGAGAAAACTCTTCTGCAGTCACTCTATTTCTCTCCAACAAAGAACAGTCGACTGAATTTGGAGCTGGCGGAAGGTATGATTACAGATGGTAGTAGGTGTGTCCACTTCCGTTACAACAAAAAGATACAAATCTATTCAAACCCAACCAAGTTTAGTTAACATATCCAGTGGCTGTATCACAGATAAGACCAGCTACCTCTTACAACAAGGTTTCAACTTCTCCATTGCCCATAGGAGGTTCCCCTGGAAGAAACTGTGTGCAGTATCGAGAACGCAATCAGCCAAGTGGTAGAATCCAACCAAGATGAAATCAGATCACGAGCCAAGTGCATCCTACTTCATGCAAAGCACTGTCTGAATAACACCATATACGTAGCCGCCTCAGAACTCTCAGCCAACAAGCATATGGTGATTAGACGTGCAGAAAAAGGAATATGTGCACATTCATGGACAGAACCACCTACGACAACAGATGACAAACCGTTCCGGCAAGTAAAGATTACCAGCCTGTAAAATGAGACCCCATAGACAGCCTACAACCTAAGACAGCGGCCATGTTGAAAAGTTCGTCAATCCCTTCCCCCATGAAAGTGAAATGACTCATAGTTCCATATTCGAAACCCCCAATCGTGTTTGGAGTTCCAAAAATCAACAGAAAAGTCACTCCTCCACCCATCAGACCCATAGACTCCGGCGGGCAGTAATCCGTAGTGAAACTATCGGCATTCCTAGAGCATATCATCAACAAAACGGCAGGTCCATCACACATTCCGTTAGAAATTCTCAAGAAGCACATGAACTTTTCCGCAACTATCATAACACACCAGTTGATATCCCCTAGAGCCTAGATGTCGAAAACCTCTTTACCAGTCTACCAGTTCAACACATCCCAGATAAACTCCAGAAAAAGCGAATCCAGGCAGGATCAAACCAGTTCGAAACCCAGGAGATGGTGCATCTAACCACCTTCACCTATGACAACACCTACTTCACATCCCGTAATAAATTCTGCAAGCAGGTCAGAGGATTTCCCATGGGAATCCAACTTTCTCCATAGCTCGCAAACACCTTTGTGAATGACAAACCACTCTGAGGTCTAACTGCTGCCACCCACAAACCCTCCTTTTTCTCCAATATGTCACTGATTCATTCTTGATATGGCCTCATACACGTGACTCATCCAACTCCTTGACACCTTCACCAACTTTGAGCTGAACATCAAAGTTTCGTTTGAAATAGAGTTAGATGGCTGCCTACCTAGCCCTACTCGCCATCTTAAGCCTGAAAGCTCAACACTGTTCACGGCAAACAGATGTGTACCGAAAAATACGAAAAAAGACTGCCACCTAAACAGTAACTGATGTCACCCCGTGAATCAGAAGATCGCTTCCTAGAACACCCTCACCCACGGTGTCCTCACGTTGGGTCTCCCAACTATGTATATAGTGAATTGACAACATTGACTCAATAGGAAGCATCAAACTGCTGTGATAGTGACATCGTCAGACGACTGGCCATCAAATTCAGTCAACCAGAAACCAACCCATAAAGATCCAAAAATGCGTTTTCTGTCAATATGCACTCCCGGCCCGCTTTGTCTTACAGTGAGTTTTCAACAACTATGGTATCTCAACAGTGTTTATCCCCCAAGAAACAACAGTGTTTATCCCCCAAGAAAACGTTCAGCATTTCTGGACCGCTATAAAGATTCGAGCCCACAATTGCAGAAATCTGGTGTCTACAAACTCACCTGCAGCTGTGAATTAGTGTGTCAAACCTCAAACATCGTAAAAACCAGAATCCAACAGCACAAAGGGGACTGTTAGTCCGACTTATCCATGACACCCTATAGACACATGGGATTAAGCCACTATACCAGTCCAACCAAAGTCGCTAGACACAAGGTTAACCAGGGAATCAATTGAAATATTGAAGGAACCTCGATGCCTGAACAAAAAGGAATGCACAAACCTGCCAACCATTTGGATCCCTCTCTTTGATCATTAATCTCTCATGAAATTTCAACACACCATTGAAGGAGTCAGAATTTGATGCTGCTACAGTACCAGACTTAGAAGATTTAATTCAAAGAACAGATGCGCTACCAAGCATGATGACGCATCCACAGCATCAGTGTTCAGTGACGTCACATCATTTATGCTGATGATACCGACATTGTGATCGGCGAAATCAATCCAGGTTTGCTTGTTTCTTTCTGTGACGGAAGTGAATACACCCATTGCCACCTGTAATGGGGAAGCATGTGGTCAGAAAAATAAAAATAAAAAGACCCCCGGAATATTTTGTTTGCGAGCGAAAATGCACTGGTGAAATCTTTAATCAAACTTGTCGAATGCGAGACTTTGAATCCATTTTTGTTGGTCTTTTAAAACTCTGTACATAAATAGGTGAGGCATAAACGCAACCCGAATGTAGTATAGCCATCTTTGCGAATTCTATTTCAAGCCACATTGAGGGTTCTTGAAAATGCACGAAGCACAAAAGCGTGGAAAGCCGTATGGAAAGGACATGACTTTTGCATGGAAATGCCAAAGAAAATATGTGTCTTCTGTGTGTAGAAAACCTCAGTTTTTCAATGAATTATGCATGATTTTTGCCATGAAAGCCCCTTTCACCGATGGATAAGATGCATTCGCCCCGGGAAAAAAACCAACGGTCGAAAATGTGATTCTATGGAACAAGAAATGGAGTCGGTTGGTTGGAAGACCATCTTCTTGTTCACACAGCAAAAATCGTTACTTGACGTGAAGTTTAGAATTTCTTATGTTTTTTGTGTCTTTCATGCATTTGTTTGTAATATTTCGGGATTCAAATTGAGTAATTTTTTAAATATTTTTTCTACAGCTACCACCAGAGTGGAACGACTTTTTCAGACATCCGCAACAAAATTTTATGGTGAGTGGACGGTTAGCATTTGTGCAGCAACGAATAGCAATATAGTACACAGCGATCAACTCTGTCCACAATTTTGTTCCAAAGCGTCATCCTATACTTTCGAAAATATGATTTTGGCTTGTTCTGTTTTACAACGATCTGTGCAATAATTCGAATTTATTTGAAGCTGCGGGTTCTGGGATTACATATACGATCTTTGTGTTAAAACGCCTCAGAAGCTCATTTTTCACACTCTTTCACACAGTAATTCACAGTCATTCACACAGTCATCACAGTCATTCACGATCATTCACCCAGTCATTTTGGCGTAAAGTTTGAAATTTCTGGTGCTTTCCTTGGCCTCACAGACGTTGTCTTGAGAAGATTTTATATCTGGAAACAAATCGAGTATTTAACCTATACGGACGGCTTTGATATATGGGATTGGACGGATGACCCAAAAATGAGTCTCAAAGGATTTCCGCAGGGGACGTGGAGTGTATAGGCCTAAAAATTTGCAAAAAATGTTTTTTACGGAAACGTGTTTTTCAAAGTGTCTATCATGCATCTTCAACACTCGGAAAATTTAGATTTTGATGCGCAGGATGTGCCATGATCATATTCTCTTTTGGTCAATGAATAATTTAGTGAAAAAAAGTTTCTGTTCTTGCAAAAATATGTTCCTTCCAACTAAAATTTACTTTCTGCGCTGTTCCCACCACGTTTTCCATCTGAATACAAAACTGCAATTCGATCCGTTGACCCATTCAAAAGTTAGAGTGGGAAACGTGTCTTCGGAAAAATCACCGATAATAGCCAGTATACTAGCCAGATAATAGCCAGCCCATGGACGAATTGACATCTGTGATCGTAGTCAGCATGGGCTTTTTCCCTCCATGTTCTGATTTCTTCACTCATGTCTCCCTCTTTGGAAGTCCCATTCAGCAGCTAATTTGTCATTACAAAGCAATGAAACGACAAAACAATAACAATTATGCATCTCCATCTTTCGGCACCTTTTTGAGCCATTTCGATTTTCAACCATCTCGAGTTGCCATGTCTCCTTCTCCCATGCATACCCGTTTGGCCTAACTGAAACTTGTGATACGCCGGTTGAAAGAGCATGGCAGCCATTCTCGATTGCAAGCAACCGCATCTTCGTGTGACGATCAC
>JASGXE010013331.1:0-13949 GCA_030068105.1 Sinentomon sp. SZTP_YWyxl
CGCGTCTCTGATTGGCTGTTGGGAATTCCAGCCAGTTTCAACATTTTATTTTCGAAACCTATCCTAACCGAACCTACCCTGACCCAACCTAACCCTATTGTGACCAAAGAAAGAGTTGCGAAGCGGTGGCAAACATGCCAAATGGCAAAAAGCGGTGGCAATGCAAAAATGCCACAATTGATGACGTCACAATTTCAGATGACGGGATTGGCTGTTGCGACCTCCTTGTCCGCAGAAGTGGATTGGAAAAAAAATATGCAGGTGGGCCAGGTCAGAACGAAATCCAAACCAAAAGCCCCCGAAATTAGCTCAACCAAATGTCGACAAAAAATGCAGCTCAGCAACGAAGACGGTCCATGATACTCCGGGTTCGAATCCTGCTTTAAACCAAGTTCTTAATTGCGCTCGTTGATCCTCGTGGTTTTAAAGGTTTTTCTCAGATGGTGTTGGTCGTTTTCGTGTGTCGCTGAAGGGCATTGGAGCCACACCTTTCTTTCTCTCACTTTATTACTTTTCTCTGTCCTGAATCGAGGATACAGATGTTTTACAAATGTCTCAAAAGCATGGCGTTTTGTTTGCAGGACCATTTTGTTTGTTCATTTATAGATTTTTAACATTTATAGATTTTTATCCTGCATTTTTTGATTCGTGACGGGCATAGAATTTCACAGCGCACGTGGTCGTGTGCCAGTGCACTCCACAGGAGCAGGAACAATGAAGAAAAATGACCCATGTATATTCCCTGTACAGCACTACAACACAGTTCAGTGCAGAACCTCGGATGGAAGAATCCCCTTCAGAGTACAAAAGCTGCAATGCGAGCACCCAGAAATGATGCGTATTGCATAAAGCGAGACTTCGTAGGCGTTCAATTTTGGAGGAAAGAAGTCAACCCCATGCAGGTATCAAACGCTGCATCAAATTCGCCTGAATTGCGTGCATATGATGCATATTCCAAAGGTCTGGCTTGTATGTATGTTCAGGGGCCATCTTATTTCATCAGGGCTTGATGCAGTTTCACGCATTGCATGAACGTCATGTTTTGCGGCACATATTACCATACTGAATATGGCCTCACTCCTTTTGTGCGAAGAATTGTGGCGGGGAGAGTGTTATGTGGTACAGCTGCGGAAAAATTAATTGTACCACATATAGTGGCTATTCTCTCTCGAATTTTCGGGATAATCTCAATCCCATCAAAATTGGTATTCCAGCAATGATAAGACGCACTTTTTCTGCAACAAAATCCGATTTCTTGAATCTGAAATCAACACAATTCACCAATTTTCTTTGAAAGATCGAAAAACCGGCATATGGTCATGGCACGAGTAATTTTCTCGCCACTGTACACTTGGAAACTGTGATACATCTTTCATGGAGTGAATTTTGATGTGTTTCAAAATGTTGGTTGTGTGCTTGATGTCATTCGGAGTCGGAGTAAGTTGTGCGACGCACGCAGGTCACGCAACATTTTCATGCTTTACTTCGCATTTATTTATTTTTGTGTCTTTCAAGCAATACTGCCTCAAAAGAAGTGGAAGCAGGACAACAGTCAACTTTTACTTTAAAATGGCCACAAAAGCACATTCGAGCCAGGCTTGAAAGGCAATGTAACCCGTGAGGAATAAATCACATCTGCTATCGACAGATAGCAGATAGCGTTTTGTGGTTTGACTGTCTGTGAAGCTAGGGTACGGAAATAAGCGGCGATGCTGCTGGCAGACATTTCATATCTTTGTGGTCCCGGAAAAATTAATTAAAGACGCATTGATCTTTCTTGCCTAAAGTGAAATACTCAGCTTTACTCTGGATGTGCCGTTGTGCCTCCAGCCCCATGCTGTCGCCTCTTTCAAAAATGATTACTTCCGTGTATATTTTTGGTGCTGAAATGTCACTTTTGCGGTTTTCACTGAAACTCAGCATCCAACTCGATAGTTAATTAACACTCGGTAATTCATGGATAGATTTGTTGCGAAAATTGGATCTATAAGAAAACACAATGCTGGCCCTTTTCCATTGTTGTGAAGGCTGCATCCGTCTGTTGATTTGGCCCAGGCGAAGTTGAGTGCGAGCGGCAGTGGGGAATACCCTATACGGCCTTTTCAGTTTGATAACAGGCAGGGTTATCAATTATCATCCAGTCTACAGTGAACGTCGCGAAATAAAAAGTTGAGGAATCGATTTTTCAAGAAATGTGATAAAAAAAATAAAGAATTCACATTTCCTTTTCCTCTAATGCATCCTCTGGTCTCTTCAGCTCTTTATTTCATCGAAATTGGCTGAATGGTTTCGAGATAGACGAAGGTAGGTCAAAAAGTCCCCGGAATGTTCTCTGTACCAAAAGTACCTACGCTGTGTCAGAAACTGATTTTTTGTGTCCCAGTTGTGTTCTAGTGGAAATACCAACGCACGTGGTACTTACGAAATTTACGAATTTACGGTAATTTACGTGTACGTAAGTCATCCGTCGTTTCTCTATACGGAGCCATTCAGAATAGCCGGGCCATAGGAGAGTTTTTCAGACTTTTGAAAGCACGGGGCAATGTAATTCTACGTATTTATTTTTATCGAGCATTTAGGTTTCCATTATTTTTCAGTGATTGAAAATATAAAGTTTGAGGATGAATGCTATGCTTTTGCCAAAACTCGGTTGGGAGTCGAATGCATCATGGGTACCAATGAGGAATGTTTACGGGGACCATTTACCAATTTAAATATCAGCCCACAATCGAATCACACCTTTTAAGGAAGGGTGGGGGAGATCGACGGCGATCCACGGAGAGGCGGACGATCATCGCCATTTGAAGGGAAAATAGTGGCTGCAGTATGGAGCAATTGTGAGTGAAGATCACAGACCGACTAAATAGGAAGAAGCAACATCTATGGGTGTCTTCCAACGGCCATGCACAGACTTCCACGGAAACATTTTCAATTGAGCAGCCTTGATGCTTGATGGGTGCCAAAGGCGTTGATGTCGACGGCGGGGAGATGATGCCAGGAATAAAATTTGCTCCAGAGCAATTAATGTTTGCCCATGCCTCACCATTTTTGAAAGGGGTGGGGCTGGATCACGAATTTGCTCCCGAGAAAATTTTATCCCTGACATCATGTCCCCACCGAGAGTTTCGATCACACATTTGATTTTTTGAAAAGGATGGAGACAAAATCTGGCGAAATCCTCCTGCAAGTAGTAACTGAAGATGAAATCGCGATTTTCCATAACAATTCGAAAAATAAATCACACCCCAAATGATGGGAACAAGAGGCAACAAATAAGAATCCAGAATCGTGTTGCAGCAGGCACCCAAGATGATGACAATTTTTTGGGGTGGAACGGGTGTGATCTTCGTAGGTTTCTTGGAAAAGTAAAAGATAGTCACAGGGACCTACTACGATCAAGTTTTATGAAAATACTGTACTGGACACTCGGAAAAATGACAATGAAAGTTTTTTCACCATGCTTTGGTCAATCATGACGATGCTGCTGGTCATCCTTGATCCTTCAAGGGTTTTTGGAGTCGGTCTGAGAATTTCAAGTGGAACTCCATTCACGGCCATCCAACGACCCTTCCCTTTGAGATTTTCCCATCTTGCAAAGGGAATGAACATACCGAGGGAGATTACAGGGTGCCGATAAAGGAGCTAGGACGGGCCTTTCTAAGCAGGTTCCAGAAGAACGGTGCTCCGCCTTACCGCAAAGGGTTTTAAGGATGGCAGCACCATAAAAAAATTGCCTTGAGCTGTATAATGGATGTGTTGAGAAATAACTTTGATTAGCACTTTATGAAAACAATTGTGAGGTCATTCTGGGAACTTTTTGACTTTCCCTCGTATTTCGATCTGAACATCATTCCGTGGGGTGATCCAGTGTGGATTAACGTAAATCCGAGGTTGCATAGTAAATCTTTTCCATTGAAGAAAATGACGAAACTTTATTTCACAACCTCGGATTAGCGTTAATCCACACTGGATCACCCCACGGATTGTGTCATTGAAGTGTGTAGTTCCGTCATTTCCTCTCTCCCTCCCTCCCGCTCTTCTTTCCCCTCTCCCCAGGAAAAGATAAAAAGCGGTGAGAATCGCACGTTCGAAAATTGTTAAAATTTTCCCCAGATGGTGCTATTTCACTGGAGCAGCTAAAAACAAACGAGACACAAACATTTGACAAAAACTTTCCAATTGTTTTTCAGTAACAAATCATGGTCAATTTCAACATACAAAGCTGAAAATTGGTACTCAAAGATGAAAATTTCATGGTGAACACACAAGTTGACAGAGCCAGATTTCATCCAACTTCCTGATTTTCGGTTTTCTTAGCTGTTTTTCACTGCAGTCTTGAAAATCGCCATTTTGGACCGCCTTTGCAAAAAATTTTCCCAAACCATGCAAATTGAAGTGTCAAAAATCTGCTCTGTACATTTTTTTGTTGGACCTTTCCAATTGCATATGCAAAGGCACATTCGCCTTGCTTTGTAAAATTTTTCTCCAAAAATCATTTCTCCCCAGGTGCTAAAAAAACCACTACGTAAATGTCGCATCTAAACCATAACTTGCCAAAAACACATAAGATGCCAAAGTTCAAAGGTCTTTGTGCCTTGGTTCAAAATTACTTCAAAACAGGAGACCCCACAAGTGGGTGATATCCAAACCCCACAGCAGTGACAAACCAGTGAGTCCATTACCCAAACAAACCTGCCACTTGCAAGATACTGATTTACTGAAGATACTGCTGATAGTGACAAACAGGATGATACCAATTTCGCCCTCAGCAAAACTGATTTCTGTGCCGAATCGACAGATTCAGGTCAAGACAAAAACAATTTGATGAATTCTCAACTTTTCTTTTGTTCACTTCTCTCGCCAATCAGGGCCACCAGAGATTTTCCATATTATGATGGCGGAATTGGCCCAGAAATTTGGACTTAGCACAATCCCTGTAAGTGTCTCCACTGTAATCGCATGTGACGCAACTTGTGGAATCACATGTACATACAGTGCCGGGAATATTCATGGAACCTCACATGCAATTTAAATGCATTTTCGGAGTCAATGATATATTCGTATTTGATTCCGCGACGAAAATTTAGCACCAAAGTTTTTCCTTTGTAGTCCAACCAAATGAAGAAGAAAAAAATCGTGTTTTTTCTAAAATATATGCAATAAAATTGTTGAAACAAAACTTGTAAAACAGATGTCACAACATGTTAATGAAACACGACACTTTTTTTCTTTGTGAAAAAAGAACGCAAGTAGAGAGAACAGAAGAGTGGAGCAATTATTTGTCACGGGAAACAGACTAGGATGGAGGTTCAGCAACACTTGAAGGGTGCAGCCCATCTTTTTACCTTCAGATAGGATGGAGAGTCATCCTGGAAGACCCTTCACAATCGGTCATGATATTCCTGAGGTGGAATTGGTTCAAATGTCAAAAATTTCATGACAAAATGTTGTTCCAAATTGCGAATTTTCAAAAAGCTGAGACCACAACACAAAAAGCCAGATTCCTCGGGAATGCATGAACAGAAATCAATCAAAATTTGACCAGGAATTACAGAAGGATGGAACTATAGAATAAAAATAAAACAAATCACTTTGGAAAGGGGGAAATGGGTAAAGCTCAGAACTTTTTGATCTCCCTTCGGACAAGCGGGTTAGCTTGAAGGGGGCCTAACCGGTAAATCAAGTGGGATGCCATCGAAATTTGCTTCCGTTTTTGCAGAAACACGGCCAAAACACGTGCTCATTGCTGTCAGTGGATGATGAGATTGGCATCCACTTTGGCAAGATTCGAACGATGTTAGGCCAACACCATGCAGAATATGGTTTTAATTTTATTATTTTAATAAGCAACTGATTCCGTGGCCGTCGAGTACCAGAAGTGACAATTAATAAAAGCCATATTTGTCCAAAGAATATGGTATTGGAAACTTCATCAGACAAGAAAAAAGTGGTCAGAAAAAGAATGAGTCAGATTTAGTCATTATTTGAAGTGGGATTAAACTTCACAACCAACAGCCACTGAATGCGGATTACAAGCAAGTAGGTTAACAACAAGCAGAATAAGAACCGAGGCCAGCGGCGTAGCGACTGGGCCTGCAGAGCCGGCGGCACGGGTGTGCCCCGCAGCCGAAAGGACCCCGCGCGGGCGTCAAAACGGTACCAAAAACAAAGACAAAATTATTTTTGATGACAAATGAGGTGCAAAAAAGCAAGCAAAAGGAAAAAAAAGGCAAAAATTTTGTGAGATTGAGACCATTGACTCCTGCTGCCTTTTGGCAAACTTCATCAGCGACGCTGTCGGGAAAACGTGAACTACCAAGCTAAATAATTTCCCTTCTACAAAAACGGTAAGAAGAGACATCCTCGAAACAGTTGACAAACTCAACAAATTTATTGAGTCAAATTTTGTCAAAAAAATTGAGTCAAACAAATTTGTCAAAAAAAAAAACTTTCAACAAACTCAACAAATTCGTTATCATTTCACTTTGTGGCGTATCATGTCGATTGTTCTTTGGTTTTTGCGTGCAGGAAAAGAAGGGTACAATTCCAGCTCTTCCCCCATATTCGATGGATATCATTTGCTAATCACAGAATTTCACTCGTAATTTTAGGGGCCCTACACAACTAGTTCGCAGAGGGGCCCCGTGATTCCAAGCTACGCCACGGACCGAGGGTAGGGGTTGGGTCTGGTTTGGTTGTATTTAATTGCAAAAAAGGGAAAGCCAAAAAGTAAATCACGTTCCGGAAGTTTATAAACACCAAATGGAGCAAACGATTGGAAAGTTTCATCTATAGCAGTTTGCCTTGAAAGAAAAAACATAACTTACTTTTTGACAGATGTCATTCAGCAAAATTTCAATTTCATGCAGAAATGGGCTTTCGAACTGGGTTTCCGTTGTTGCAGATATTCTGGCTTACCTCTAAGCACACTTGAGAGCATTCTTTAGTTTCAATTTCAAATTGGAATAAGGGGTAGTCATGAAAAAAAACATAACTAAGAGGTTGCTTGTTGCCCAGACCCAGTTGGGGATCTGGGGCACCAACTGGGTCAGAGACCCAGACGCAGAAGCTGAAGAAATTTTGAAATTTGGGGTTCATTTTGGACAATATTCCTGTTCCAGACACGGGCCAAATTTTCCACCACAGCAAGCCAAGAGCACATGTTCGTGGGGCAAGTGAGCCACTGGGGACATTTCTCATTTGGGGGCAGCCAACCCTCTGCCCCCAAAATGACTTCCCTTGGTTTTTTTATCATGCACAAATGAACAGTGATTTGGGTCCTTGTCGGGCAGGAATTGGTGATGCGTCAGATCGTTAGCATATTGCCTGGTCATCCTTGTTGGATGGAGAACAGAAAACGGGGTCGGATGGGGTAGTCTTGGCTGGGATTCTGAGTTGCAAGGGTGGAGTAGGATGTTCTAACTAATCAGAAAAGTAGGGTACAAACAAAATGGCAGAAACAAAAGAGAGTTGTTTGAAGCAAGATCGGGCACATCACACTTGTTTCAACACGTTTCTTTCCACAGCACTTGAATCCCATGTTGCAGAAACACAGAGATCTCCATCTCAGAATAGGTCATGACTCATGAGGCTGGGATCAGAGTTGTCTCCTCAGAACTCTAACCAGATTCAACCAATGTGAAAATGAACGCATTGAAATTCGGTCTGCAAAAGTGGTGTGAAATGCTGAATGTCAATGGGCATGAACATGTTGACTTCAAAATGGCACCCGAATGGCAAAATGACAGAACTAATTTTGCCTCAAAATTACTTTTCTGTAAGGAAATAATCGTCGAATTTACGAGATTTTTTAGACATTACAGTGATTCCATTTCTGGGTAGTTTCGATTCGTCGATTTTATCTCCACATTGGCATTCGATTTAAATGTTTCGGACGCATTGCACATCCATAATCGAGACTAGACAGACCTGATGCGGACGCATTATGCATCCAACACATTCACTCTACCAATATTGAGATACAATTGTAGATAATACCTGGTATGGATAATATCTGTCATAAGCAGCGCCAAGTTTCCACTCCACCCAACTATAAACAGTAGTTATTTTTTTTACATTTTTTTACGGGCAACTGAGAACAGCTCTGGCAGGCATTGGAATCTTCAGCAGCATTTGCATAGCCATGTGCCCAGAAAAGAAAACGTAGTCAAGAATAGGAAAGAATAAAAAACTATAATTTCTATGTTGCCATCCCGAAAGGCAATGAATAACCAACAATTTACATTGTTCAGATAATAAACTAATCAAATCATTGCAAGACCACCCCTGAGTAATCTCATGGTATTTTAAGAACAGAAAAGGGTAACTAAATGAGAAATTTACAGGGAAATTCATAAACAATCATAACTGTAATCTTAACACGGTCATCAGACAACCATTAAACAAACAAGCAATACCTTGGAGGTTTTTTATGGTTTTCGGTGACAATTTCTTAAGTTTGCACCAAAATCACGAGGACACATCTGCACTTTGTAGATCATGAACTAAGGTTTCCCTGAGGGGACTCTGCTGATCAAGCACTCTGGAGTATTGTGTGCTTTTCGCATAAAAAATCGAGGACAGTCAAGGTGACCAGCATTTAAGGATCACAGACGGTGCACAAAAATGGAATTTCCATATTCTACTGACCTAGTTGTGAACCTAACCTATAAGAGTGTCCTGATCCAGTTAAGCGTGGTTAGTGGGATGCAGACTCGACAAATTCCTTCACTTCTTAAAGTGGGGGGCACGCCGTCCTTTTCGGCAGGGGCACTGCGTGCCAGCCCTGTTTGCCGTCGAACAGTTTCAGTTGCAGTGCCCTTGCGTAACCCCAGCTCAAAAATCAGATTTCAAAAATTGCCCTTTTCCCTCCTGATCACTGGCTCTGTCAAAATTGGTCGTTGCAAAGTTGCCCTTTTTGGAAGGCTCTTGTCCATTTTCATTTATATTTTGTGCCTTTTTTCGGAGGCGTGTCCTTTTTATTTTGTCGAATGCCTGCCGCCTTTTTATTTCCACTTTAAGGTTTAAGCCCTGTTTCCCAGGACAAAATATCCCCCACCCTATCCACCCCATGTTGAAGAAATGTGGGATTCACCAGCAAACACAGCCACGGATGCAGCACCCCTGGTGAAAATGCTTTTGACGCGAGGGTGAAATATGGGTCAAGCAACAGATACGATTATACGAATCCTAGCTGATGCTGAACATGGCTCCAGTGGTTGGCCCACCTGTAATTTTATTAACTGCACGTTTCAAATCATCATCGTAAGAGTTTCCCTCAACAAAACCACATACACCAAGAGAATAACAGAACAAGCTTTCTAAAACAACCACGAAAATTATTGCTAGTGCACATTCATTGATTCTTTCATTCTAGCATGCTAATGCTCTTAAATAAATTTCAACATTATTAATTAATCAATAATTATCAGTAATTGATTGTTTTAAGTACATAATGGGCACAAACATTAATTTTGATTATCAATCAGGAGAAACACAAAGAAGTGGTGATGTGATGAGGTCTCATCATGCATTCAAAACGAGGCTCCAATTAACCTTTGACCTTCCACATCAACACACTTTTAAAGATTTGTCTCAACTTCTAGCAGGGCTCAAATAGGAGGAAATTAGGGTACCACTGTTCTAAAAAAGTCCACAAGTTACAGAGCGCATCACTGAAACAGTAATGCACGGAAAACCTTTAATTTGGGGATTGCCAATGGTACGAAAGCTGCAGATAAGCAATACCAAAATTTTGCCCACTGCAAACAGGAACAAGTTGCAAATTGTCAATCACCGCATGTGGGGACAAACAAACGCCATCTTGAAGGTTTGCCACGGAGGGTGTTTCTTGCCTGTTGCCAATCCCAGTAAGCCCAAAGACATCTTTAACCCCCAAGCACAAGCACTATTGCCAGAAAATGTCCCACAGGTTGCTTCCAGAAACAAATCGGAGTCCCTTCAGTGCCCGATTCTGCACCCATAATCCCCCCACAGACCCATTTGCCACCACTCCAAGGTACCCAACCAGGTCGTCCCTGAACATCGTCCGGTCAAAATTGCAGAAATTGACCACTGGAGGTCAAGTTATATGCTATTTCCATTTGAGTTGATAAAGTCACTTTACATTCACGGTCATGGAAGGTCAGATGTCCCTGGCTCCCGCCCGATGTGTTGTCAGGATGTGTCTTCTCAAGCATGATAAGCGCAAAACCTTGTGAAAGTGAGTTTTGTGTAAAATATTGTGCAGATTTTCTAATCATGGTGGACTGGTAGGGACATCGCCATGTGAGTGGCGGAAGCAGCCAAGCAGCACAAAAAGCTTTCTAATCTCAGAAAAAGGCCAAAAAACCTTTTTAAGGAACAGCCCTTTACTTCCTCTGAGGGGTTCCCAGCGACATCGGAAAACAATTTTCAAGTTTTACCAAGGTCTTTAAAGATTTTCTTTAGGCAGAGAAAGCGGCACCCACCCCAATGGTCAAATGCTACAAAACTGGGGTCCAAGTGGCACCTAGAGCAGGGTTCCAAGGGAGTGAGTCCTGACAGGGGATTAAGGAGATGATATCGATCAAAAGGCAGGACTTATTTACCGGGTGGGAATTTTCAAGATTTATTTTTACAAAATACAGTCAAATTCAAAATTCATATTTGGAAATTAAGGTTTTCCAGGATTCAAGGTTCATCTGGGAACACTGCCTCTGCATAAAAAAATCTACGCATTTTTGTTTTGCATCTGATTGGTGCTTGTGATTTCAAATGCGTGACCCCCGAGAACCAGAAATTAAATTCTTCTTCTGGGAACAAATGAACGGCGACAAAAACCTCCTCATTAATAACAGTCGTGCAAAATCAAGCCAGGAAACGGAATGTGTTAAGTTCGACCGATTGCAAGAGGAGCCAGACACACTGCTCTGCAACTCCCTCTTTTCCCTCAAAAAAGCCACTGCTGAAAGATCACCTTTTCAAATATCACCACCTGACATTTAACCTGCTGAAATCATATCAGAAGTGTGCTGGGTTCCGATTACATAACATGCGAAATGTTTTGCTTTATGGGAATCGAGTAAATCTTTCCAACTTCATCCAAGGTGCAACTTCTTCTGATCAGTACTTTATGATTTTTGAAGACATGGAAAACCTTAATCAACCAAAACAAATTGTAATTTATTCATAGGTAATGTTCAAATGCAAGGAAGACTAATGCTGCCTGTCCATAACAAGCTTTTTGTCACTTCTTTCATGGAGCTAGGTTGTCCTTCGCATGGAAAGCAATCAAGTTGACATTTTCATAGTCGCATGAGCTCCATTGCCCAAGCACAGTTTAGTTCCAAGGAAAAACAAATACTCGTAGGGAGCCTTGCCTCCGGTCGACTTCCTGGCAGTCTGCTTGGTACGCGCCATGACTTACTTACTTTACTTCACTTGGCAATTAGGTTTCCCTCCACATTTATAAAACAATAGCGTTTAACACTTCGTGCGAACATTATCTGAATAGCGTAATCTCTAACGGCGTAGGTATTGTTACAAATTACAGTGTTATCTCAAAACAACAATACGAATGAGCATAAAAATAAGACACCGGGTTTACACCAGCAATGAATAAGAACACTTCAGAGAAAAGCCACAGAAACAGGCAGCCCGATTGTTTTCCATTTATGGGGGTCTGTAATGATCAGAGCACAAATTCTTAGGAGTGGAATCACTATCCGTTCATGGCTATTAAAACTCTGACGGCGAGGATATGATGTCAGGAATAAAATTTGCTCCAGAGCAAATTCGTGATTCTGCCCTGCCACTCGTGGCTATTGAAAATGGCGAGGCAGAGGCAAACATTATTTGCTCCGGAGCAAATTTTATCCCTGATATCATCTCCCCGCCTTGACAATTACTGTCAGAGTTTTAAAAAACTCTGACTCACCTATTTATAGTTCCTGTTACCATCCATTTATAGTTACTGTCACCTGAGTTTTCACCATTCTTAACAAAGAGTTACTGGGTGTCATAAAGATCCCCAATTTATCATTAAACGTTTTTGTCGCATAAGAATTATTCCGCAAGCACTTCCGTTGCAGAACATCAATTTCCCGACGACGGGTTGAGTGAGAGTAAAGGCTAGACTGTGCTTGTTTCCTACAAATCGACAATTTGAAAGACCAAAAACCGGAATGCCATAAGTACTACAAATTATTAGGCTAGCTTTAAAAAGCTATATCTTTCAGGGAACAATAAACAAAGCAAACGTTCTTAAGGTACATGGTAAACAAAGCCACTACAGCTGGTCGTATAAGTACAGTTTAGTACGTAATTAACAAAACAGACGGACGGGGAAATCCATCAATGAATCAGCTGTTTCCGCCGTGACCACCCGTCCTGTGGTGACACTTCAAGTGGAATGTTGCTGCAGGGTTGACGTGAAGAACTGTGAGCAAAAGAGTCTGAGGATCAAGTCTGCGATCACCTGCCGAAGGAACAAAAAAAAAACGAAAATAGCATGCAAGATAATTATTTGTCAAACCTCCATACTTTTTTGCGCTGCTGGTTCATTTTAATGTTAATTGAAGTTTAATTGATGCAAAAGGACAGTAATGTTTCATCTGGTGGATTCAAAATTCCGCGAATTAAGGCAATTTTGCATCAGTGTGAAAGGCAACAGGGTGAAAGAAAAGAACCATGTGCAAATCAGTGCATTGCAGTTGCAGCGAGATGAAATGTTTCCCTCACACATCCGGAAATATCACATAGCTATTTTTGTTCATCTAAGGAAGCCATGCGCAGCGTGAGAAGAGTTGCATCTTGTTGCAATTGCAGCAACATGATGCGGCTGAGAGTATTTTCTTTCATATCCAACAATCCGAGCCAGGGCTGAGATTTCAATAAGGGAATGATCTAAAAAATATTTGTGTGTACTTTTTCTGCCATCGTAAGGTGCGGGGGATTCGGCCTTCCAGGAACGTAGGGGCAAAATCATGAAGTTACTTTGATTTTTGGTCAGCAACCTGCATCATGCAATGTGGCCTAATCGAGATTTCTTCCTGCGAACTTTCATCCAAAGTCAAATCCCGCAGACCCGTCTCTCCACCCTGAGAGGTGTGCCACATTCAAAATGAAAGCAGTAAGTTACCGCACCGCCATGTGGGAAAGTTGCAAGCTTCTCACGAGCGGACACTAAAAACTCTTCTCTGACAACTTTGCATCAAGTCCCCCCCCCCCAAAAAAAAGTTCCGCACCCCAATCCAAAATCCCGTCATTCCCCCATGACTCACCAATATTCCCACCAATCTCATGAAGCATGTGCGATTCAATTGGTGCCAGCACACAGCGGACAATATCCTGAGGAATCTCAGCAAGTGGCCTCCTTTGGCGTTTGTTGATAGCACTTCCGGTTACAACACTGGCAGAATTTCCAGCTCCACCACTGCCATTCGTACTGGAAACATTTGAGACGGGGAGAGACGTCACTTTCTGGTTCTGTCCAACAGACTCGGCCAACTCTGCCAGGTCCTTCAATAAACTGAAAGAAAGCACAAAAGAACAAAAAAGTTAGGCGGAGACTTCTTGAACACATCATGTTAAGGACGCATCACATTATAACTCATCACAACAGCATATCCGAAGAATTGTCTGACATGCATGAATGATTCCTGGATTCTTTATTTATGTTCAGATGATATTTGCTTTGGTGCAGCCAATTATGTCAGGGACATTTTGAGAGTTATTGGCGGACACCAGCAATAGGTTGACAGCACGCAACAGATTGGCACCAATCAGTAGGTTAATTACAAGTACCTAACAGACATGAGAGTGAGCCGAGAGAGGTTAGGTCAGGTTTGGTTCAAGAAACAACTACAGTGCAATCTCGATTATCCTGACCCGGATTGTTCTGAACCCCTTATTATCCGGATCGCTTTTCAGCATCACTTTTCACAAATTCCATTTTACAACACTGTACG
>JASGXE010013332.1:0-12730 GCA_030068105.1 Sinentomon sp. SZTP_YWyxl
CGGGGCAATGTTATTCCCCATCTAGTAAGAGCTGTTAAATGCATTCCTTCGTGTATTGTGTTTTTCGGCGCATGCGAAATGGGGAATTACATGGCCCCGTGCTTCAAAAGTCTGAAAAAATTGCCTATGGCCCGCGTAATCAGAATGGCTCCGTATATGCGCATCACACGCAGTCGGACTGTATCGAAATCATTCGGACGGCAAGGTGCTACAGAATTTCCGGTTTGAAAGGTGCAGTTTCAACGTTGACGAGTCACGATATTCACTTTCAAGCATAACTTATGGTTGCAAACTCTCACCTTCTGGCACTTGACGAGGGGGGAACAGAGCTTAGAAGACTGTGAGACCTCGGAATTTCAAACATCGGATTTGTTCAACTGGAATATTTGCGAATATTTGCAAGGGAGTGAATTTGCGTGAGCGGTTCCAAATCTGCATGTTGGATCGAGTGCCAGTTTAGTCGCAAATGAGGTCAGCAGGGAAAACGTTTGCTTGAAAAGTAAGAGTAACATTTTTCTTTTTTTATCTGATTTTTATCTGATTTTCATGTGATTTTATCTGATTTTTATCTGATGTTTATCCGATTTCTATCCGATTTCTATCTGATTTCTATCTGATTTCTATCTGATTTCTATCTGATTTCTATCTGAGTTTTGTCTGAGTTTTGTCTGATTTTTGTCTGATTTTTGTCTGATTTTTGTCTGATTTTTGTCTGATTTTTGTCCGATTTTTGTCTGACTTTTGTCTGATTTTTGTCTGATTTTTGTCTGATTTTTGCCTGATTTTTGTCTGATTTTTGCCTGATTTTTGTCTGATTTTTGTCTGATTTTTTTGCTAATTTTTAGCTGATTTTTATCTGATATGGCTTTCTTCACCAGAAGCTGGAAAAGTGAATGGGTTGAAAATTGATTTGCACAAGGTGGAAACATATTTCGCACCTTCAAATTCTTGATAATTTCATCAATCATTAGAATTTTATTTTTTAAGGAGCGAAATAGCATTCATGATTTTTCTTGTCGGACGAGAATGCTGAAATTATGCATATGCTAGTAAGGCATACTCATAATCACTTCAAAACATGTCTTTTCTATCGTTTGTTAACTTGTCAAAGCAAAATATCCAATACAATACCCACTTCCCCTCGTGAGGACATTCATTTCAAAGATTTTTTTTCATGGCGTGGCTCGCAATGAACATGGCAATGAAAATTGACAACTGACACAGAAAGAATTATTAAAATTTCGTAAAGTAAGCTCGCTCATTTTCCAAGCAAACATCCCAATGACGTGGCAAAGTTTAAACAGTCGATGATCCCGTGGTAGGCACACGAACTAAGGATATCTTTAGCCGAACACAGTAGTTTCAAAACACCACATTATTGACACTGCCCAATTAAGTTTATTCGACAGTGAAAATGACAGTGAATTTGAGGTCTCGTTTGGTGGCATCGCATTTTTCACTTTTTGGACTGCGCATTTTTCTCTACAATTTCAATCTCAACCAAAATTTCCCACGAAGGATTTTCGTCGCAACGTCATTGACGGCTTTCTCGCCACCCAGACTCGTGAAAAAACCGCTCTGTCCCAGCCCCAGGCCAATCCCCAATCTCTTTGAAGAAATCCAAACGTTAATCTGTATCAGAAGGACTTTGAAGGAACACCTCAGCCAATGCGTTCAGGAGGGAGGCGTTGTACAGTTTGCAGCACAAGGGCAACGGAAATTCGAACTGAATGGTCATGTTCCATTTGCAATGTACCGCTCTGTTTGGGGAAGAACAAGACCTGCTTTCAAAAGTTTGTTTTAGTATTTGTTATTTTACATTGTCCTTTTTGGAAAGTTGAGAAGAGTTAAAACCCCCGTGAACGTGGGTTAAAAATATCCCATCCTCAAATTTGTAAAAATCCTGCAAAATGGACTAAACAAGCGGAAAAAACATTTAGGAGGACTTAACTTTCCAATCAAATGTGAAATCCACGTGTGAAAAAAATAAAAAAAAAACTTTTGGGCATGCCCTTTTGGGACATTTCAACCCCTGAAAATGCGTGCTTCAAAGAGCAACACTGGCATTTGCCTCAATGGCTGCAGACTGGGCAGGACCTGGAGGACTCATAAAATGGGTTGTTTCATCTGCCCGTCACCTTCATCGTTTTTCGTCGCGGCAGACCTTGAAGCTTGGGCACTTGATTGTTTCTCCGATTTGGGCAAAATGGACAGAGAATTTTCGTTTTGAATGGACAGATTTTGTTTGCTGCGGGCCGACCTTGTTCTTCTCAGCCACTGGACTTTTGTAAAGTTCCGTCAGTGAAAGTATTTACCTTTTTCGGGTTTATTTGTGCTCTGCATTGCGAAATTCAAAAATGGGTGTTCAGTTATAGCATAAGGAATGTGAGCTGAGCTCATTTTGCGGAAAAAGCTGGCCTGAAATGATAATGAAATGACATCAAAAATGTGCAATTGTCCTTGGAAAACAACGAAGGAAAGCATGAATTGAACAAACAGGTGTCTGTTGTTTTGGTTTTGGTGTGGGTGCAGCTGTGTTGCAGGCCAGGACTGGGTGCTACAGATTTCGTTCCAACCGATTAGTGGCAAATGGGTTCGCCCTGGCGTAAGTCAAAATTGCGGCGTCCTCCAGCGGCTGTGCCGCATGTTGTCGCCGGTATGGTCTCCGTCCTTGATCTTGCAATGGGTCATTGTGGAATCTCCGGAGGACTTTTTGAACCGACACCTTGGTCACGTGAACAGTAGCAGCTATGTTTCTGATCCTGGCATTCATGATTCGCATGCCAATGATCATGCCTTTTTGAAAAATGCCCACATTACGATCACCTAGTCGTTGCGGCATCATGCCTTGCTTTTTGACGAGCGATTTTCTCAAAATTAATCGGGCATTCCGCATATTTTGTTTTTGTCTGTGGCAAAAATATTTTTTGATCGCAGACGTCTTTGCTAAATGCTGATTTTACTGATATCGACAGCGACGCCAACGGCTACATGCCAGCCACACACGCGAAAAAACCACTAAAAAGGCTAAAACCAAAACCCGTCAAAAAAGGTAAATACTTTGGTTGACGGAACTTTACATAAAGTTGACTTTTTCCACAATCTGGCAGGACTGGCTGGTCCCTCCCGAAATTCGAACACAACTCGTATGCGTGAGAACATATAGGGTGGGCCAAACCTATTGTTTCTCCAGAATATCAGTGTTCTCCATCGTTGTCCCTGCATAGCTATGCGTCGCCATGCCCTTCCGGACATCTTTTGCAGCATTGCAGGGTCAATGTACCGAATGATTCCCGAACTGATTGGCGAACTGATTCCCGAACTGATTCCCAAAAGTCCCTTTCCGCTTTGTTGCATTGGCTCTGATTGTTTTTTTTTGTCTAATCTGGGCTCCATAGAGAATTATCGCATGTTGTAAAATCTGGCCATAGCTTTTTGGCGGCCATAGCTTCTTGGCGGCCATAGCTTCTGGCGGCCATAGCTTCTTGCTCTTGCCGGCCATTTCATGGCCGGCAAGAAAAACAAACAATCAGAGCCAATGCAACAAAGCGGAAAGGGACTATTGGGAATCAGTTCGGGAAGCATTCGGTACATTGATCCCAGCAATGCTGCAAAAGATGTCCGGAAGGACATGGCGACACATGACGATGTGCAGGGACTACGATGGAGAACACTCTGATATTCTGGAGAAACAATAGGTTAGTGTAAAGGGTCTTTTGGCCCACCCTATATAGAATGCCGTCGGAATTTATTTGCCACATTGCCGAAATTTTTTTCTGACCGCTGGAAATCTTCCAATATAGAAGTTGCAATGGGCCGCCTATCTCAGCCCTGACTGATTGCTGCAGATCGTGCTTCAGCTTTACGCAAAGTCCGGTGAACGTATAAAAGGCAACCCGTTTCCGCAAATTGTCACAGCACAGATGGTCAATCACAACCCGGCGGAGAGGTGCTCCATTGAGACGACCTCATTTCACACATTCACCGGCCTTGCTTTATGCGAAACATGAACAATAACAATTGTGTCAGTGAAGAGAAGGGTCCAATTGAAACTACTTCGGTGGTAATTTCGCCCCCGTCATACAATGCGACCTCATTTGAAAATCGAGCTTTTCGAGCCTGCGTTGATCTTAAGCGTTAAGCTCTCGTAAGGAATGCACACCAAATACAATAGCCAGCATCATTGCGTTCTCGGCTCTTTCCCATTGCCGCTGGGTCTACCTGCTTAGGGCTTTTCGCAAAACCTTATACTTTGTTTTCGAAGTTCAATGAACAATTTACGTAATCGATAAAGACTGAAAATTTTGAAAACCACGCATGGTATAAACATAGGTACCTTTTACTGTGAAGAACCTGGGACCTAAATATCGATTGATACATGATTTGCTGACGTCCATGCAGTGGCGTGCGGTCAGGCGCTGCCTGCCCAAGAAAAATTCATGAATTGTGCATTTCTCATATTTGACAAACTTTTGCAAGGACAAAACGTGTCCACAATGTGAGCCATATTCGAGAAAGGCACACTCTGATTTGCCTGCTGCTGCTGGCCGATGATGGTGTCCACTGAACGGAGAACTTCCTTCTTTCCCAATGCCAACAACCACAGACGTTACCCAACCCACCCTCTTTCTCGCTGGTCTTCCAGACGCAAGCGAATCGAATCCCCTGCTCCGTTGGCGCATGAGATTCAGAAGAGGCAGCAAATGATTTTGCCTGCTTTGAGGGATCTGCGGGGATGCGATGAAGCCTATGCCGCTCCATCCCGCCAGGTGAATCTACCCACCGCAAGTGGAGCAGCTCATGTTGCCGAGGAGGCACTTTGAAATCTGCCTCCAGCTGCATCTCTGCCCAGTCAATATTCGAATTATTGTTTCGTTGTCGTTGCTCTGTTGCTCGCTGATCACAGCAGAAGGCTGTGATGGATGAAAACAGCAGGCAGGCTGAGCCTGATGAATGCAAACCTCGCTTCGTCAAAAGGCATGCTGTTTGCCGCACTTTTTTAATGGCAAGGACGGCCAAATGTTGATTCAGGAGGAAAGGGAATTGGCTTGCAGCGGCATAGCCAGGCCTGTGCGGATGTGGGGCATGGGGACATTACTCCTCAATACTTTCTGCCCCCATCTGGGCTTTGCTTGCTGTGGAATATTCTTTTGAAATTGGAACAAATCCATCGCATTATCCTTTACCTTTCACCTCAGTTTCGAATTACCTCACTGAAGCATGTCGTCCGAACTGGGTGCATACTGTTGTGAAAAATGCTGTTTTTCAAAAAAAAAAAAGAGCAATCTGAGCACCATTTGAGGCTTCATTTTTCCAAAATTTCTTCCCCTCCCCCGAACCCCTCCCCCGGCGTTGCGCTTCGCGGAACGCATCTTCGGGAACAATGCGTTGGTTAAAGTGCCTGCCTGCATTTGACATCCACCGCACACCACTGCGTCCATGGGATCTTTTTCAAAGGCATAGCGGAGTAGAAGGATCTACTCCTTCTACGCCGCTATGTCAAAGGTGTAGGTCCTCTGCTGTTGACGATTTTTTGATCACGGTCCAGATGTAGGTTTACTGGCTCCTCGGTGTTACGTGTATAAATATTAAATTTCATGGAAAATGGGAATGGAATGATTATTTTTGTTGTTAATATATCGGTAAAGTGCCGAGAGAAGAAGGATGGAAGAGGAATTGTACACTCAGAATGGAAACTCGAAAGGAAAACAAATAAAGAATGAAGACGGAAATTGAATGATGTAATGGAATGGCAAGACCAAAATGATCGATCTCATATGGCTTACATTTTTTTCTTGCAATTCACTTCACCAGAAGTAAAAACGGCACATTCTACGAGTACAATGTAATTAATAAGGATCAATAAGTGCTGAAATTAAATTTATCAAAAAGAGGAACCCAATGTCCGAACCTCGTGGCGCAGTGGTTAGCGCATTGGACTCCCACCCAGGTGGACCGAGTTCGATTCCCCGTCGGGGCACGAAATTTACTGTGGCACAAATGGTGCATCCTCCCTGGGCGAGGCACAGTAAATGAGGTCGGAAAGAGAGACTTAGTGGCCAGTCTCTTAGTCCTTCGGATGGGACTTTAAGAAGGAGGTCCCGTGTACAGTATCACACTGCGCACGTTAAAGAACACCTAGCTCCAAGTCCAAGACAGTGGCTTGGCAGGTTACACAACAGAGAAGCCACATCTCACAAGTCGCACATCACTGCTCTGCAGAGCATGACTCTCTCCGGGAAACCTGCGGGTTGGCGTGTATACGCCGGAAAACTGGTCCGAGTCGTTTCAGTTGAATGCAGAGCAGAATTGGGCTACGATTATGGGGCATAGTTCTCCTTGCGAGCCCAAGGTGTGTGCAACAAGGTAAAAGGTCGGACCACCAGCCGAATGGCTATCAGTCCATATGACTCCACGATGATGAATGTTCCACATTGCGATTTTCAAAAATTAAAGAATTGATTTCGTTCATCGGTGAAATTCACGTCTATTTGGTGGTGCATAGTTGTTGAAATCCTGAGCTGATCAAAATCTTGATTGTTGAATTTTAAGGAGGCGGCGGCACACATATCCCCTGAACTACGTCACAGTTTACATCATCACTGTCGCCATCGCTATCACCATCATTCGAACAGCAATCATCAACTTCGGTACACTAATTTGGGATGGAAAATTCTTACTTATAATGATATACAAAACGAACGTGTTTACTTATATCAATATAAACCTACAGAATAAACTGCTGCACGATATACGTACATGGCATACACATGTGGCAGACATACAAGTGTAATGCTGTGGAAACTATTGCAAGCACTTTTTCATATACATACGAGTTTTAGAAAAAATATAACTTTTCAAAACGACAAAAACATAAATTTTGTGAAACAAGGCATAAAAGTGCGGGACATTAGCGAAACCATCAACTGCATGCGATCAATTTCAATAAAATTGTTCCGGCGTTCACATAAGAGATGCCAAAATAGTCATGAAGCGTAAAATGGTTACGATCTCGAAAGCTACCTGAGATGACTTTGTTTGGCGAGCAAGACATCAGGGCAGGTAGTTTAGGCATGGTACCAGCAATTTGGCATGCATTTACAGACTTTGTTCTCTGCCAATTTGTTCGAATGTTGGCCGAAATGGTTATATGGCACGTGATGAGTCTTTAAAAACGTTTTATGATTGTTCGTTGGGCTTATCAGTTAATTTCTTTTTTTTTTAATTCCGAGGACCACACGCTGTGCATTGTGCGATATCTCCAATGATTTACCATTTTGCCTTTACTGTTTTCTTAATTGACTGCTACAGGTAACCAATCTGATCAAACCCTTGTGTATACCCTTTGACAAATTGTGTATACCCTTTGGCAACCTTGTGTAAACCCTTTGACAAGTTATTGGGTGGTCACTGCCTGTTGCTTGTTTACGAAGGTCGGTAAGTGAGTTTTGCAAGTTGGACCCAAAAATTGAAAAGAAACGATTTACATTGAGTGTACTTCCAAAAATCAAGAAATGCATTCTTCCGGAACATTCTTACAAATTTTCAGCCATCTTGTGTGTGTATGGAAAACTATGGTCATACAAAAGGAGTTACTTTTGTCATCTGAATTGGCTGATTTTGAGAAGTGTGTGACCCGAAGAAATTGCATCCCTGCCACGCTCTTTCGAATTTTCGGAAAAGGTCAAAAGTGGTGCGGCGCATGCTCACATGTACCTTGAGGAAGGTGCCAAGAACAACCTTCTCCCCCTGCAGGGCATCCGCATTTTATTCACTTCATGTGATGATGGACTCTATCAACGACTATGGTCCTCGGAACGTGAGAGCCACAAGGACTCATTTTGGTAGGGTTTGAGAAGACGCCCGTCATGTGTGACCCAATTTGGTCCAGTTATGTGATTGTATGATCTTTATGAAGGACATCAACTTGCTCCAGCCCAACTAGCATCGACTTAAATGTCGAAAATGCACATACTTGGAAGGTGTTGATGAGGAAAAACCGTTTGGTGATGCGCATCTTCATTCATTCAAACTGTGTCAATTCCTTGCAAGAGATTGTCCATCAGCAAAATCAGGTTTCATCACATTTGTTTATTCTCTGCCGATAATTTTGAATAGTCACAGTTGAGTAATTTCACGTTTTCTTTGCGCACGAACTCGTTTATTTACCTCTCTGATCAATGGTGTTTGGACAGTTTGCCTGGGACACCATTTGATCCAAAGTTTCTGGAGTCTTCTGTAATCAGGGTAGATTGATGAAACTGTGCCACAGAATAGGCACTTATTGGAGGCAAAATCGACAGCAGGTGCGCTCTCACTATGTGGAACCACTTTCTTACACCATCGATATTTTGTTCCGTTGATTGGCTGGTATTTTCTCCCCATAACAAGGGTTGTCTTTGAAACACCCTGTACCACTTTGGGATTGTTCAAACCACCAACAGGTAGCTGCATACAGAGGTCACTGACCCCTGTGAACAACTACTAAAATGGCCTGAATTTTGGTGGCATATTCTTGGGGAGACATCTGAATGAACAATTGAAGTCGTCGACCCTGTTTCAGAACAACCATGCTTTTTCGGCACTGTAAAAACCGGAACTTTTTTAAATGCCTGTATCTGTGTCACAGAGGCTGATTCAGATTCCCCTTGGAATATTTGTCAAAAAAGGTTGGCGTCACATATGAACAAAAAATCACTGAAATCGGGTGAACGCCAGCCAAGCTCTGGGCCAACTTGCAAAACTCATTCTACCTGATATCCGATCCTCATAGGCCCAAAACTTCTGTTCCGATGGGTTCTCGAGTTGGTCACCATTATTGATGCTTTCATTGCTTATTGCTTTTCTTTGCAAGATTGAAATGGAATTGATGTTTCTTCTGGTCACTGACGTGTGATGTTCTCCCTTGCAGTAGACACTGGTGATCAACTCAACATTCTGTCAAGGCGCAGTCCACGAGCAATCTGAAACTCAAGAACCTATCGGAACAGAAAACACAGCATCATTTCATGGTCTTTTCTTATGCACACTCTGATCTCTTTCTTAGGCAGCCTTTGGTATTTTCGTTGAATTCGGATAGTTCGCTTGTAAATGCAGATGAAGACTTTTCTTGCCCTGCTATTTTTACTTACAGCAGGATAAACTTACAGCTCCTCCCACAGGGACGCATTGTTCTTCTCCTTGCTCGTCTTCGTCTCCTGGGTCCCCTGGTGCCTTTGCACTTTTCTGTAAACTGGTCTCCTGGGATTTCTGCAAGTTTTTTCCATGATTTGTCTTTGCTACTCCACGAGCAAGACTTAATTGAGCTGCGCAGATGAGGGCAAAGAAGCTCCAAAGAACTACTTTTGTGTTGAACATCATCTTGAAATCCTGTTAATGAAACTAAGAAGCACCGGAACTATAGGTAAAGTTTAGAAGCAGGAGTATCGTTACATTCGTTTCCCGTGATGGGAGAAATAAAATTAGTGCATATAAACCTTCTGTGTGCAGTTTGCTGCGGCGGGTCGGGTCAGAAGATTCACGCATTTCGATCGGTTTCTCGGCACCATCCAACACTGGAAAAAGCCGCGACAAAAGCATCGTTAGGCCAAATACGGAAACAGCTTCTTTGGAAGTATTTTGTAGCTATTGTAACGAGAAACATGCGTACTGCTCGGCACAAACATAAAGGGCTCAGAATGCCGAATGATATTCGTATGGCTTTTGTCAAACTGGATTCCTTCAAATGCTCTGTTTTTTGCTCTACAGGGTATTTCTGAAATAGTTGGCCACACTCCGTTTTTTAACATCGTGGGGCCATTCTGAACAAAAAAGGTAAGAGTGACTTTTTGCCGTCTGATGACTTCTGGGGGTACTCGCCGAAAAAAAACATGGGACGATATACTGAAATTCACGACATCACAACGAGGTCACCAAAAACGAACTTATGACACATCGCAAAAACATGCAAATGCATCACATTACATGCAGGAATGGCAGAGAATCCATTCACTGCCATCCAAGAATGCATTCTCGCCATTCATGCGTGTAATGTTAAGCATTTGCCTTGTTTTTGCAATGTGTCATAAGTTCGATTTTGGTGACCTCGTTGCAATGTCGTGAATTGCAGTGTATCGTCCCATGGTTTTTTTCGGCGAGTATCCCCAGACGGCAAAAAATCACTCTACCTTTTTGTCCAGAATGGTCTCCCGATGTCAAAAACGAAGTATGGCCAACTATTTCAGAAACACCCTGAAAAGTCCCATGAGAATTGCAATGCTACCAAAGGCTCAGAATTGCAATGCTACCAAAGGTTCAGAACTTTCGCTGCAGAATTAATTGTCTGCCTTTAAATTTGTCGTAATTAGCACTAATTATCCGGTTTCATTTGCAGAAAAGTCCGCCTTTGGCGGATATTTTTCATGGTGAATTTACGCTGATCACATGCAAACAATTAGCGTTCATCTGAAAAGTATAGCGTTAATTGTTTGCATGTTGAGAATTGTGCAGGTACAAAAAAGTTGATGCAAGCACAAAGGAGCGCTACCTGTTTGCAGATTTTTTATTTGCAGGTTGGGGTAATAATTGTGCAGCTGCAAACAATTTTCTGTAAGCACAAATAAGCGCTAACTGTTCAGTTTGCACCTTCAAAATTGAAATAAATCTAGACGAAAAGGGATTGATGTTTCTGAGAAACGAATGGTGCCTTTTGGGGCTGATTTGATGTTTGGTTGTGCGCGATGTCTTGTCGACGCCACTTCATGCATCAGTGCCACTGTGGAAATCAATTTAGAAGGAAGGAAGTTTGCGAAAAGCTCAAGGTCTTCTTAGGCGCCCGGAAATTGTCAAAAGTCAATTTGTGTATTATTGTTCACTATAGTTAAATCGGCTTTGATGCTATTTTCTCTTTTTTTATTATCTCAAAACGACATTGTATTTGTGTTTCGAAATATTTGCCATATATGCCAGGACAAAACCTATTGGCCTATTTAGTGATTGTCACACTTTTTTACAGCGAGTCCGTTCCACGAACGTACAGCAGGAATGCACAGTCCACGAAACGTCGCGCGATAACTTTTGTGTCCACTTCTTTCAGATTTGGCGACAGTGCAGCCGCCACGCGGCGGCTTCACTGAAGCTCCTTTACCTTCAGCATTCCATGCTTCAAGCACGGCTTTTGTCCGGTTGTCGGCTGTCATCGGTCGCTTTTACGACTATGCCAATTGCCTGGTCAGCAGAAAGCAACCCAGATCATAAAAGTTCAAACGGCTCGTGCCTAGAGGCGCTTCGCAATTATTATCGATGCTTTACAGGTTATATCCGTACCAGCGCTCAGCGTATTACTTGCGATGATCACCCACCAAAAGAAGTAGTGGTACTCACTACTCAGTACCACCGCGTATCCTCTCAATTTGGTAGCAGTTGGATCCACAGCGCCCATCCTCGTCCGAAACTTCACTGCACCGACGAAGCGCAACCGTGTCAAAAGGGAAACTCTCCAATGAAAGTTCAGTATCGCAAAAAGCTGAAAGCATCGCGGAAAAACTTTGATTTATATTCGCAATGAAAAATTCGTGGCTTTCAAAGACTGCCATTTCTTCAAATGAAACCCGATGTTATAGTGTTCTTACACTAAATCGTACGTAAAAACTGAAAAGCTTCGATTTAATGTTGCAGTGGGTGAAGAAATTGGTCGGTACTGCACAACAGCTGAGCTTTATTGTGTTCTCACAGCGGCAGAGCGCTTTCAGTGAGCGCTTTCATCAGTACCTACAACCAGGAAAGTTGGTCTATCGACATTTTCCTAGGCGAAGTTGATGACCACGCCAAACCCGCCCGCAAAAATTTTGAGCAGTCCTGCTGATGCAAGGAGGAAGGTCGTGGGCGTTGATCTGACGTTCACGATGGGTGGAACCTCGACTTCTTCTTTTCACTTTGATCGCACGAAAATTCCATTTCATCTCGAGTAGAGAATTGTGTTGGAAAAAATGAAATGTGGTGCGGGGAAGCGTCAAAAAAATTCAACAAGCGTCAGACAATCCACTGCTGAGGGTACTGAAAAGAGGCCCGGCAGGCCGCTGTCGCCGCCATTCATTGTATCTCCCACGGGTTTGGACAGACAGCATTCAGCCTGGGCCGCCGTGTGGAAATTCTTGTTTGGATGTTTTGGGTTGCCTAATTAACCGTATCTTGGAAAAAATCCGTAAGGTTAATTGGGGAGAAACGTCATTTTACGTTCCGAGTTTTGAAGATGCATTGTAGCCAAACGAGGAATCCTTCCATTTCGTAGAAATCACATGCATTTTTTATGAGCAGTTTTCACTTCACGGAGGTAAACCTATTCTTCAGGTTTTATACCCACAGTATAAGGATATCACAGCCTGAAATTTGGCGTTTTATTTTCACTTTGGTGCAAAACTGAAACTAGGCGAACTTAAAGCATGAAATTTTTGGCAGCGAAGAAAATCAGAGGCAAATCAGAACCTTTACGGAGCGGTCTTTGCTCGATCGCTACCTGTTCCTGTTGATTTTTTTAACCTGTACCTACTTGAGAATTTTGCCTTCCCGTGGGCTGTTTGGTTTTTATTCTGAACTCGATTGTGTTCGGTGTTAGTGGTCAGATTGCAGATTGGGTGACCTGTTTTCTAAGAAATTTTTTCACCGATTGTGCGCAAACAAGACACAAACTTTCCTTGGAAGTCACAAACAATCCTGCATTGGAAAGCAATTAATCTACCCATCCTCTGGGGTG
>JASGXE010013333.1:0-12158 GCA_030068105.1 Sinentomon sp. SZTP_YWyxl
GATTTTCCTGCTCTGAACGTTTTTTCTGCTTCGGAGTTCAGTTCAATGTTCGATAATCACTTGACCAAATGCAAAATTCTGGGTATTATGAAAATCTTCTGTCATTTTCATCACATTCAATTGTATTCATTTAAACTTCGCCTGCTCGGCGATGCATCATCAGTTGGCTTATTAATGAAGCAAACAGATCAAAAGTCTTCGAACAAAGGCGTGCGTTGTTCCTATTACGGGGGGTTTTAGGGGGGTTTTGACAAAAATACGTACATTTTCTGGGGAAAAAAGTCAGGAGTGAGATCTCGGCAAAACACCTCTCTTTCTGGTTCAGCCAATTGTCAGATGATTTTTGTTTTCGTACCCCGAATGACGTGAGGGCATTTTTTGGACCAATTGGTGGTCCGAAAACAAAAATAATCCTAAACGAATGAAATTTGCAGACATGGTTTCTTTGGCTGGACAAAACAAAAATGAAACAGACGTATTTTGCTAAAATCCCGCTCCTGGCTGTTTTCAACAAAAAAGTACGGTTACCGTGCACATCAAGCGTCCAAAATTGCAGCTTTTGGATTCGTGAAGGGGCTGACAAACAGGAATTGTTTGCGCCTGTGATTATCAAAACCTATGCAACACACATGAAGTGTCTTGTGCGGAATTGCAGCTTTTGGATTCCTGAAGGGGCAGACAAACAGGAATTGTTTGCGCCTGTGATTTTCAAAACCTATGCAACACACATTAAGTGTCTTGTGCGGAATTGCAGCTTTTGGATTCCTGAAGGGGCAGACAAACAGGAATTGTTTGCGCCTGTGATTTTCAAAACCTATGCAACACAGATTAAGTGTCTTGTGCGGAATTGCAGCTTTTGGATTCCTGAAGGGGCAGACAAACAGGAATTGTTTGCGCCTGTGATTTTCAAAACCTATGCAACACACATTAAGTGTCTTGTGCGGAATTGCAGCTTTTGGATTCCTGAAGGGGCAGACAAACAGGAATTGTTTGCGCCTGTGATTTTCAAAACCTATGCAACACACATTAAGTGTCTTGTGCGGAATTGCAGCTTTTGGATTCCTGAAGGGGCAGACAAACAGGAATTGTTTGCGCCTGTGATTTTCAAAACCTATGCAACACACATGATGTGTCTAATGTCGAATTGCATCTTTTGGATTCCTGAAGGGGCAGACAAACAGGAATCGGTTGCGCCTGTGATTATCAAAACCTATGCAACACACATCAAGAGTCTTGTGCCGAATTGCAGCTTTTGGATTCCGGAGGGGCAGACAAACAGGAATTGTTTGCGCCTGTGATTTTCAAAACCTATGCAACACACATGTGTCTTGTGTCGAATTCCAGCTTTTGGATTCCGGAAGGGGCAGACAAACAGGAATTGTTTGCGCCTGTGATTTTCAAAACCTATGCAACACATATGAAGTGTCTGATGTCGAATTGCAGCCTTTGGATTCCTGAAGGGGCAGACAAACAGGAATTATTTGCGACTGTGATTTTCAAAACCTATGCAACACACAACAAGAGTCTTGTGCCGAATTGCAGCTTTTGGATTCCTGAAGTGGCAGACAAACAGGAATTGTTTGCGCCTGTGATTATCAAAACCTATGCAACACACATCAAGAGTCTTGTGCCGAATTGCAGCTTTTGGATTCCTGAAGGGGCAGACAAACAGGAATTGTTTGCGCCTGTGATTTTCAAAACCTATGCAACACACATTAAGTGTCTTGTGCGGAATTGCAGCTATTGGATTCCGGAAGGGGCAGACAAACAGGAATTGTTTGCGCCTGTGATTTTCAAAACCTATGCAACACACATGAAGTGTCTAATGTCGAATTGCAGATTTTGGATTCCTGAAGGGGCAGACAAACAGGAATTGTTTGCGCCTGTGATTATCAAAACCTATGCAACACCATCAAGAGTCTTGTGCCGAATTGCAGCTTTTGGATTCCGGAAGGGGCAGACAAACAGGAATGTTTGCGCCTGTGATTATCAAAACCTATGCAACACACATCAAGAGTCTTGTGCCGAATTGCAGCTTTTGGATTCCGGAAGGGGCACACAAACAGGAATTGTTTGCGCCTGTGATTATCAAAACCTATGCAACACACATCAAGAGTCTTGTGCCGAATTGCAGCTTTTGGATTCCTGAAGGGGCAGACAAACAGGAATTGTTTGCGCCTGTGATTATCAAAACATATGCAACACACATCAAACGTCTTGTGCCGAATTGCAGCTTTTGGATTAAGGAAGGGGCAGACAAACAGGAATTGTTTGCGCCTGTGATTATCAAAACCTACGCAACACACATCAAGAGTCTTGTGCCGAATTGCAGCTTTTGGATTAAGGAAGGGGCAGACAAACAGGAATTGTTTGCGCCTGTGATTATCAAAACCTATGCAACACACATCAAGCGTCTTGTGCCGAATTGCAGCTTTTGGATTCCTGAAGGGGCAGACAAACAGGAATTGTTTGCGCCTGTGATTATCAAAACCTATGCAACACACATCAAGAGTCTTGTGCCGAATTGCAGCTTTTGGATTCCTGAAGGGGCAGACAAACAGTAATTGTTTGCGCCTGTGATTTTCAAAACCTATGCAACACACATCAAGAGTCTTGTGCCGAATTGCAGCTTTTGGATTAAGGAAGGGGCAGACAAACAGGAATTGTTTGCGCCTGTGATTATCAAAACCTATGCAACACACATCAAGCGTCTTGTGCCGAATTGCAGCTTTTGGATTCCTGAAGGGGCAGACAAACAGGAATTGTTTGCGCCTGTGATTATCAAAACCTATGCAACACACATCAAGAGTCTTGTGCCGAATTGCAGCGTTTGGATTCCTGAAGGGGCAGACAAACAGGAATTGTTTGCGCCTGTGATTTTCAAAACCTATGCAACACACATCAAGAGTCTTGTGCCGAATTGCAGCTTTTGGATTCCTGAACGGGCAGACAAACAGGAATTGTTTGCGCCTGTGATTTTCAAAACCTATGCAACACACATCAAGCGCTTTGTGCGAAATTGCAGCTTTTGGATTAAGGAAGGGGCAGACAAACAGGAATTGTTTGCGCCTGTGATTTTCAAAACCTATGCAACACACATCAAGCGCTTTGTGCGAAATTGCAGCTTTTGGATTCCTGAAGGGGCAGACAAACAGGAATTGTTTGCGCCTGTGATTTTCAAAACCTATGCAACACACATCAAGAGTCTTGAGCCGAATTGCAGCTTTTGGATTAAGGAAGGGGCAGACAAATAGGAATTGTTTGCGCCTGTGATTTTCAAAGCATGTGCAACACACAATAAACGTTTTGTGCGGAAAACCCTGCTGCGACATTCGATGGCAAAGAGCGTTTTGTACACGAATGATCGATTGGGGCCCTTCACTCGCAAAAAAAGATATTTTTTCTTATCTAAAGCTATCTGAACCTGACCTAACCCTGTCCCATTTCGTGAAAAACAATGCTCGCTTGGGGCCCCGGCCTGCCATCTAAATTCGCGGCAGGGTTTGTAAAGTGGAGTCCGGGACCCCTAGCGAGCATAGTTTTTTCGAGATGGGAGAGGGTTAGGTCAGATTCAGCAGCAGACGAGAAAAAATATTTTTTCTTGCGAGGACAAGGCCCCAATCGAGCATTCTTGCACAAAACGCTCTCCGACATCTAAAGTTGCGGAAGGGTTTGTAAAAACGCGTCCTGGAAGTTAGTTACACCAATTGTAGATGTTGATTTCAAACGGGGTTTCATTGGATGCAAATTACTTGGCACAATTTGTCGTGATAAAAATACAAGATCTCACAGAATTGATCAAAATTTATTGCAGGATACACAGACGCAACAAATAATGTGACAAAAAAATTGGAATGTTGAAACAGATATCAACTGCTTCGAAAATCTGAATCTGAATTGGCGATAAAAAAATCAAATTTTGTGGTGTCGCTTCAGGGAGGGTGGAGTAATTTTCGCTCTCCTGGTCTGCTTTGTTTCGCGCTTAATTACAAATCCCAACCGATTACCGAGATTAGTGACTTTGATACGTCTCATTTGGTGCCGCGGAGCGAGCAAATGGGGCTGTTCTGCCTAGCAATGGGACTCGGCAATTATTTTGAGCACTCTAGGTGTAGTTATGTTAGGTTGGGTTAGATGGGGCTAAGCCGAACCAAACCTATCCTAACCTTCCACAAACCTGACCGAATAACACCGAGAAGAGGTACCTACTTAAAATGAATGTAGAGTCCTATTCCTGCCTTCTCTTCCCGCGGCACGCATCAAACTCACCAATCTCGCTGGTTGGTTGGGGATTGTAAATGCAATTCCGGGACAATATCGAGGGTAAAAATGAGGTTGAGTTACAGGAAAATCCCAGACTCACCGCAATCGTCGTCCAAATTCGTCCCAACCCCGGGAACTTTATTTGGAATGCGTCACCGGATTCGGAGGACAAAAAATTTTGAATTCACCCGGAATAAAAGCTTTTGGATACCTGAAGGGGCAGACAAACAGGAATTGTTTGCGCCTGTGATTATCAAAACCTATGCAACACACATCAAGAGTCTTGTGCCGAATTGCAGCTTTTGGATTCCTGAAGGGGCAGACAAACAGGAATTGTTTGCGCCTGTGATTTTCAAAACCTATGCAACACACATTAAGTGTCTTGTGCGGAATTGCAGCTATTGGATTCCGGAAGGGGCAGACAAACAGGAATTGTTTGCGCCTGTGATTTTCAAAACCTATGCAACACACATGAAGTGTCTAATGTCGAATTGCAGATTTTGGATTCCTGAAGGGGCAGACAAACAGGAATTGTTTGCGCCTGTGATTATCAAAACCTATGCAACACACATCAAGAGTCTTGTGCCGAATTGCAGCTTTTGGATTCCGGAAGGGGCAGACAAACAGGAATTGTTTGCGCCCGTGATTATCAAAACCTATGCAACACACATCAAGAGTCTTGTGCCGAATTGCAGACAAACAGGAATTGTTTGCGCCTGTGATTTTCAAAACCTATGCAACACACATCAAGAGTCTTGAGCCGAATTGCAGCTTTTGGATTAAGGAAGGGGCAGACAAACAGGAATTGTTTGCGCCTGTGATTTTCAAAGCATGTGCAATACACAATAAACGTTTTGTGCGGAAAAATCTGCTGCGACATTCGATGGCAAAGAGCGTTTTGTACACGAATGATCGATTGGGGCCCTTCACTCGCAAAAAAAGATATTTTTTCTTATCTAAAGCTATCTGAACCTGACCTAACCCTGTCCCATTTCGTGAAAAACAATGCTCGCTTGGGGCCCCGGCCTGCCATCTAAATTCGCGGCAGGGTTTGTAAACTGGAGTCCGGGACCCCTAGCGAGCATAGTTTTTTCGAGATGGGAGAGGGTTAGGTCAGATTCAGCAGCAGACGAGAAAAAATATTTTTTCTTGCGAGGACAAGGCCCCAATCGAGCATTCTTGCACAAAACGCTCTCCGACATCTAAAGTTGCGGAAGGGTTTGTAAAAACGCGTCCTGGAAGTTAGTTACACCAATTGTAGCTGTTGATTCCAAATGGAGTTTCATTGGATGCAAATTACTTGGCACAATTTGTCGTGATAAAAATACAAGATCTCACAGAATTTATCAAAATTTATTGCAGGATACACAGACGCAACAAATAATGTGACAAAAAAATTGGAATGTTGAAACAGATATAAACTGCTTCGAAAATCTGAATCTGAATTGGCGATAAAAAATCAAATTTTGTGGTGTCGCTTCAGGGAGGGTGGAGTAATTTTCGCTCTTCTGGTCTGCTTTGTTTCGCGCTTAATTACAAATCCCAACCGATTACCGAGATTAGTGACTTTGATACGTCTCATTTGGTGCCGCGGAGCGAGCAAATGGGGCTGTTCTGCCTAGAAATGGGACTCGGCAATTATTTTGAGCACTCTAGGTGTAGTTATGTTAGGTTGGGTTAGATGGGGCTAAGCCGAACCAAACCTATCCTAACCTTCCACAAACCTGACCGAATAACACCGAGAAGAGGTACCTACTCAAAATGAATGTAGAGTCCTATTTCTGGCGCGTAAACCTGCCTTCTCTTCCCGCGGCACGCATCAAACTCACCAATCTCGCTGGTTGGTTGGGGATTGTAAATGCAATTCCGGGACAATATCGAGGGTAAAAATGAGGTTGAGTTACAGGAAAATCCCAGACTCACCGCAATCGTCGTCCAAATTCGTCCCAACCCCGGGAACTTTATTTGGAATGCGTCACCGGATTCGGAGGACAAAAATTTTGAATTCACCCGGAATCAAAAAAGTAAATGGTGAAAATTTTGTCTATTCTCCAACTTCTTGAACATTTTGAAACCATTGAATCATTTTTGGTTTGGAATGGGCGTTCTGCTCGTCTTCTCTCCATAACAACGACCCTGAAAGTTTCTAGGCGTGTTGAATAAAATCAAAGTGTCGATCACTTGAAAAGGAAAATTCAACCTTGCGCCTCACCGACTGGAACTCTCATCCGGCTGTAATGTGTTAGTCCAGCCAAGTGAAGTGAAGTTGTTGCGATTTTTAGGCAAAACTTTCCTTCTTTCCTTGAATCATTGAATTCTCCTGTTTTTGTGAATTCTGAATGATGTTTTGTGCATAATCATATGAACCAATGATTAATGGGAGGGAAAACACCTGAAATACAATTGAATTACAATTGCAATTACGAATGAAAAATTCCATTCAATATGCAAAAATATGAGAGTGCTTGACTGTGGTACTGCATTTAAATATGCAGAAACACATTGATTTCTATGCTTATTGGACATGTTTTCAATGGCAGTAATTCTGATTTCCTCCCAAAAATTCTTGTAAATTCTGATTTCCTTCCAAAAATTCAGTTTCGTCTCAGTTTGTATCTTCAAGTAGAATAAAAAGTTTTTGTCGACTATACTGAGCCATTCTGAATACCCGGGCCATATAGGCGATTTTTCCAGACTTTTGGAGCACGGGGCAATATAATTCCCCATTTCGCATGCGCCGCAAAACACATTACATGAAGGAATGCATTTAACAGCGCTTGCCAGATGGGGAATAACATTGCCCCGTGCTTCAAAAATCTGACAAAAATCTCCTATGGCCCGAGTATTTTGAATGTCTGAGTATAGACATCACATGCGACATTGGATCACATTTGATCTGACGCAATTATCGTGAAATGGGTGCGATAGAGGGGCCAGCTGAGAATTGGCCAAAGAAGACCAGCTGCGATATTTTTTAATTGTCCGTTGAAAGAAGGTGGTCTCTGATGAGTCACTGATGATATCACAGACCATCAAGTGGTAGGTATTTTCTCCTTTCTCCGTACCTAGTCGTCGAGCTGCTGCTGATTCAGCCGCTTCCGTTGCCTGAGATCGTCAGCATCCCACTTTGGATATTGCTGATGTTTGTTTGACTCCAGAAATTCCATAAGTGAACGGGCATCACCGAGAAACGACCCGGATGGAATACCATTTCGAGATGAGGAGCTGCCTGTGAGAGATAAAAAAAAGTAAAAATTGGTTATTTGCTATGGAAGGACAGGACGATGTCAGCATAAAAGCTTTCACGTGGAGCGTTTTCGGTTTGTTTCGGTCTTACCGGATTCAGTGAAGGTTTTGTAAATTTCTGACTTAAAACAAACAAATACAATACACCGGAATAAAATTCACAAACATTGTGATGGTGCACAATGACACAAACTTCTGCACACAATGTTGAAATGAGCGGAAACAGAAGTTTCGAATTGAATTGAATTGTTACATTTATGCCCAGTTTCACCAACAAGGATCAAGCACTGATCTCGGATCAAGCACTGATCTCGGATCAAGCACTGATCCGAGATCAGGCATAGGGTTTTAACATTGCCTGATCCAGGATCAGAGCTTGATCCGAGATCAGTGCTTGATCCACGTTGGTGCAACCGGACATTAAGGTCTTAGCCCCGTTTATACGGAGTGTTCAGTAATTGACGGGCCACAGGAGATTTTGTCAGAATTTTAAAGCACGGGGCAATGTAATTCTCCATCTCGCATGCGCCGCAAAGCGCATTTCACGAGGGAATGCTTTTTGCAGCGCATACCAGATGGGGAAATACCTAGCCTCGTGCTTTAAAATTCCGACAAAAATCTTAAATGGCCCGTCAATTACTGAAGGCCGTTTATGCAAAAACAGCAACTTATAATGCAAGAGACAAAAATAAATGTCAGAGAACAAAAAAAGTACCTCATTATTCAAGACGCAACGAAAAGGCCTTAAAACGACAGCAAGGAAAAGGTACCAGAGTGGAATTGGAAATTTAGATCTGTACGTAACAGGTGAACATAACCAAATTATGGAGCTTCCAAAGAATGCGAAAAGACGTGCTTTCAGCAGATTTATAGAATGTGGGGTTTTGAAAATTTTTCCGGGTAAGGAGTTCAAGTCAGGAATTTGCGAATGGTGACGAGAAAAACCTTGCGACCTTATTACAGAAACACTCGCAACGTTGAGAAAGTTTTCAAGCGGAGACTTCACTCAATTTTTCCATTGTTGTGGATACAAGAAATTGATAGAAGTCTTGCTTCTCAGCGCTGAGGGGGTTTCTGCAACCAATGGACAAAGATTAAAACACAATATGCTGAAAGAACTCCCTGCGAAGTGTGTTTTGCGGCATCTCTTTTCGAAATCGCTTCCGATTACAAAAACCAGAACGTACGTAATCAAACATCATCAGATACTTCCCTTCAATCAAGTGAACACCGAGTGTCAACTGTTGCTAATAACCCCTCCCCGTCTTCATGGACTTTATCATTTTTGTAACTTGTCCCAGGTAGAATTTTATTTAACACTGACTCGTTTTGTATATTTTTGTTTTCTGTGTTATCATTTTAACTCTTGACGTGTCGTACCTATTGACTAGAATGGATAAATAAATAAATAAATAAATAAATAAATAAATAAAAATCGGTAGGGATAGTGGAGGTGGAATTATTGTACTCATACATGTAAAATTGCGACTGTTCAGATTTTAGCAAAAACTCCATGCTGCAGAAATTATAGATCCCTTTTTTATTCCCGAGGTCAAAATCTAACACCTGGAGAGATCCTTATGTTGCAATTTGACGCTTTAATTTCAAGAAAAAAGTTTCGGAGGCAACAGTTGGATGAGAAAAACACACGTATGAGCACATTGATTCCGCCGCTACTATTCTTCGGACCGTTTTCCAAAATTTCGGTCATGATGAATTCGGACTCTTCGCTGAGAAGAAGTTGACCATCAAAACATTTTCCTCGATGTAAAGTGGCGTTAAACTTCCCTGCAAAAATTGGTGGCATATTGCCAAACTTTTGTGGACATCGCATAACTGCCACGAATTTAGTGTACCTACTCGTATTTTGTCACTTTTAGTGTCAATTTTTTCAATAACTTTTAGTCAATTTTAAACAGCAATCACAACAATTTTAAAGCTGTAATATCAATGCTTTACTGATCCCATGGTGAATAATTGTCAACTTTTGATGTGATAACGACGCATGACGTGTGACAATGACGCAAACGTCATTCACGTTGTGATCAAATTTCAGGCCCGAACCGCGCAAGCTGGCGAATAGATCAAAAACACTGGTTCAAATAAGCATCGGGAAAATTTAATTGGAGCTTCCACTAAACTAGAACTTCACTTTTAAAGAGGATGCTCAGTGAGAGCTTTGTTTCACGATTGATTTCAGTTTAAAACCCGAGGAGCAGAGATCCTGGGACGCTCGCGATCAAAATATGCATCAGCATTTCGCAACCTCTTCAAAAATTTCGCCACAGATGACTCAATTCTAGCGAAAACGAAAATAACTCATGTGGTTTACAAACTCATTTAATGCATTGTGTAACGGAAACTTTAATCACAGCAGCAATGTCGGCTCTGTTGCGTTCGGTGTCATTTTACTGGAAGTTACGTTTCCTGAAGTGTTTTTTCCTTGCAGCGTTTTTCTTACCATGGAAGAAAAACGCTGCAAGGAAAAAACACTGCAGGAAACGTAACTTAACCAGTAAAATGACACCGAACTCAACTGAGCCGACATTGCTGCTTGACTAAATTTTTCGTTACGCAATACAAAACCAACTCGTTGAAAAGTCGTTCAGTATCACTCGCATTGTTACTCGTATTCGAATAGAATAATAGGTAGGTTTCATAGCATAACTCGCATTGTTAGTTACTCGAATAGTCAAGTGTGAAATACGAGCCAAATTATCTTTCAATTATCGTCTATCTAATAGTTTTTGGCATACAGCTATTTCGAGCTGTTCAAGGAAGGGCGTTTCCAGTTCGTTTTGACCGCGTTTTCATCCAAGAGTCTGCCTCAAGCACGGCCCTCCTGCGACCGACAAGTCGCATCGTTTCGGGCAAAGAAAGGCCTCCGAGCGGTCCGCTTTCCCCTCCCGAGCTTTTGGCTCGTCCAGGTGGGAAATTTGGTCTTTGGGACAGCAACATTTCACCAAAAATAAAACCTGAAGCTTCAAAGCTTTTCAGCTTCTGGGCGCTCCGCCCAAGACCTCATACAAGGGATTTTGGTTCTTGGTACCCTACGCCCTCCTCAGGGCACCAGCTAGACTGCACTCAGATTTTACAGCTAAAATCACACATGCGAAAACTTGAAATGACTTTTACCAAGTTCACACAAATAGAAAATGTCTGCCTGTAAACGAACTGATTGCTAACCTTGATCCATGGCTACGGCATTAGCGGCATCTTTCTCCAATTTGTTCAGATAATAGAAAGGAACGGTGAGCAACGGAATTAGAAAGAACAGTGCGAGTGGTATGAAGAGCAAGGCGGCCCGAAGCTTGTCAACCTTCTGCAAATCGTTGATCGACGGTTCGGTTGCAGTTTCGCTGGCTGCCATCATTGCGCTGGAATTGTCCGACGCCGACGAGTCGCCCATCGACATCATGTCCATCACCATGTCGCCGGTCGACATCACGCTTGCCATCATGTCTGCCATCATCGAAGTCATCATATCTTGTCTGTCTGGTGAGGGATGTCCAGGTGGATGGTGCCAGAAGGGTAGTTGGTCAGGCCTCTGGGCAAATGTGCCGTCTGTTAGACGTTTAATCCCATGTGGTTTTGTGAGGGTTTTCAGGCCATACGGTGCTTCCAAGGATGTCTGGAAGCTGGTTGCCTTCTGAAATGTTTGCCTTCCATGTCGCGCCTCCCTTGATGCCTGTTTGCCAAATGGTGTTTCCGTTGATGTGTTCGTGCCGTACGGAGCTTCCACGGACCTTTGCATGCTGTGTCTCAATTGCTGGTGGCTGGTGGGCCCTGAAGGAGACCGATTAAATCGAGGGTGAATGATGGCCTCTTCTGGAACGCCCCTTACGAACTTTGACGACCCTTCTATAAGAGCTGATGCAATGAGGAGGTATGCAATTACTGCTTCTGCCATCAGGAACGATGATAATCTGAAATCCATCGTCAGGCTGACAAACGACAATATTTTTAGCCTTTGTCTGTGGCTAAGATCACCGTTTTTCTGGTGATTTCTAACACAGTGTCCCAGTTACGTGTCCACGCTTCTGCCGGCAAATGGGACACTCTGAATCGCTCTGTGGCACTCCATAAGACAAAACTCCGAGAAACAACCATACAGGCGGCATAAAAACCGCGGCGTTTTCACAAATTTAGTGATTTAAAAGTGACGATTCTCTGAAGTGGATGCTAATAAGTTGCCATTCCAAACCATATTTCTGTCGACCAATTATGCCATTCCCGGCACATTCTTTTTCGTCCTATTTTTGACAATGCATGCTCATCAACTGCATTTTTCGGTGAAGTTCAGTGCCGCATTTGAAATTACCGTACAAGAGTTAACACTTTTTGTCTGTGAACTGCTGCCGTTATATAATTGGGACAACTTTTGAAATCTCATTTGCCAGTCGCGTCACGATGCTAGATGTTTTCATGCTTTTTGGAATCCAAAAAAGATGGGCTCCGACATTGAACTTGAGAACAGAGATGTCTGAAAGGTCGCTTGGCGTTTTTGAGTCATATCACTTGATGGCTGACCTTCCCCAGGCACTGGACAGATGTGACTTTGATATCTCAAGTAACTAGTCTGCAAAATACTCAGCAAACAGCGGAATAAAACTGCCACGTCACTTTCGCCTTGCGCGTTTCGCTACTCA
>JASGXE010013334.1:0-13945 GCA_030068105.1 Sinentomon sp. SZTP_YWyxl
TAACCTGCCAATGTTTTCATAATCTGATATGGTAGCAGATGTCCAATCTGATCGTCCGACAGCAGCTCACGTAAATTTGTATCTGAGCGTACTGGGTGTTACAGTCGGACCACCAGCCTCAGGCTATCTGTCCATAAGACCCAAAGAAGAAGAAGGGGATTTTGATATGACGACAGTTTAACTGAATGATTGTTTTTTGTCTGTCACCAGAAACCTGTGTCAGTATTGTGATTAATAAAAATAAATAAAAAAAACAAATATGAAATTTGTGGGCTTGCGCCTTGTTGCTGCTCGGATTGCCAACAGTTTGATGTTCCGCAGGGGATTTTGGGTGTTTGTTGGAAAACCGAGCTTGAGCACATTTTGTGCCTCCGAACGTTTTGCGCTCAATTTGTTTCACCTGAGAGATCACCCACTTGCAGCAAATTTTGCGCTTTTCCATGCAGTGGGGCTTTTCCATGCTTTGGGGCTTTTCCATACTGTGGGGCTTTTCCATGCTGTGGGCGTTTCCATGCTGTGGGGCTTTTCCTTGCAGTGGGACTTTTGCTGTGGGGCTTTTCCATGCTGTGCTATGGGGCTTTTCCATGCTGTGGGGATTTTCTATCCAGTGGGGTTTTTCCATGCTATGAGGGTTTTCCATGCTGTGGGGCTTTTCCATGCTGTGGGGCTTTTCCATGCCGTGGGCGTTTCCATGCTGTGGGGCTTTTCCATGCAGTGGGGTTTTTCCATGCTGTGAGGTTTTTCCATGCTGTGGGGCTTTTCCATGCTGTGGGGCTTTTCCATTGCACTGGGTCTTTTCCATCCAGTGGGGCTTTTCCATGCTGTGGGGCTTTTCCATGCTGTGGGGCTTTTCCATTGCACTGGGTCTTTTCCATCCAGTGGGGTTTTTCCATGCTGTGAGGGTTTTCCATGCTGTGGGGCTTTTCCATGCTGTGGGGCTTTTCCATGCCGTGGGCGTTTCCATGCTGTGAGGCTTTTCCATGCAGTGGGGTTTTTCCATGCTGTGAGGTTTTTCCATGCTGTGGGGCTTTTCCATGCTGTGGGGCTTTTCCATTGCACTGGGTCTTTTCCATCCAGTGGGGCTTTTCCATGCTGTGGGGCTTTTCCATGCTGTGGGGCTTTTCCATGCTGTGGGGCTTTTCTATCCAGTGGGGGTTTTCCATGCTGTGAGGTTTTTCCATGCTGTGGGGCTTTTCCATGCTGTGGGGCTTTTCCATGCCGTGGGCTTTTTCATGCTGTGCGGGACTTTTCTATCCAGTGGGGTTTTTCCATGCTGTGAGGTTATTCCATGCTGTGAGGTTTTTCCATGCTGTGGGACTTTTCCATCCAGTGGGGCTTTTCCATGTGCAGGGATTATCCATGCAGTGGGACTTTTCCATGCATATATGGGATGTTGCGTTCGACCCCGATCAACATTTTGGATATCTCCGGACTGACGTCAAATAATCGCTATACTATAGGCCATGCGGAGAGCGATCCAATGGCGGCAAGGATGTGCTATTTGAGATTCTTTAACATCCTGCTTGAGATGCCTCATGCCATGCCCGTATCAACTCCCGAACAGGAAATTTTCCCCGTGGGGATCGGATGAGTTCGGCTCCGTATATTTTACGAGTAAAACGGCTTTGATTCGGGATGGCGGATCAACGATGGCAGATCCAGCTACAGATCACAGTTTCAGGATATAGGAATACCTCAGAATATGAACGCTTCTGCTCATATTCCTGCCAAAGGGAATGCAACTTTAAGTCATGATGTCAGTGGATGTTTTGATTGATTGATTGACTGTATTTTGTGGGGGTTTCCACACTATCATAACAATAACACTTTTGCACAAAAAAAATAAGAAACGTCAAAAAACAGGAAAAACAGGCACGAGAAATGGGGCAGACAAATTATAGACGAGAGCAAGACCAAATGTGTTTGCCTTTCATGACATGTTGCTGAGAGACATAAATTTCAGGGTTTTTTTTTGACACTTTGGATTTCGTGCCTAACTGATCCTGGAATCTTTTCAGCTGGCGAATCATTGAAGGTACCTCGTTGATCACGGAAGCGGAACTTTGATCGCTGAAACGATCGACTTGATTTCGTTGTCGATATTAATTTGGGGACGCGACGCGAGTGGCGTGCGGTTGCCAGGAGCGGACCCGATTTTTATTTGTGTTTATTATTTTCCTCGAAAAGTCATTTGTTGTGCTACCGTGGGTCAGACAATCTTTGAATTTCAATCTCTATACTTGGCCCCAAATATCACGAAAGACGGAAAGTTGAGGAATTTTCGCCTCAATCGACACAGCTTACACGCTTTTAATGCGCAGATCCACTTAACGGAGATCTATGGAGCAGGTGCATTGGTCGACTATCTTGACAACATCAACCGAACAATCAACATCTATCTTGACAGTCGACAAAAGCATCTGCTCCATGGATCTGCATTCGACAGATCATTGATTGTCAGGGATTCTTTGGTGAAGTATGTCGGTCATCATCTTGGAGGTAATGGAACCTCAGTGCTGTCTTTCCCAGGGGCAACTGTACGAGAAGCCAGTGATTATCTTTTTGGACCTTTTCATGACATTCTCAAAAACAAAAACTTACTCGCTATTCACTTGGGAACGATTAATTTGTCTCGTAACTGAGAGGAATTTTGTCTGAGATGCTTTCCCTATATTCATAAAATTCGGTTTGTTCTGCCTTAAATGCATGTTTGCAAATTACAAAATTTGCATTCATCATCAACCGCCATCTGAGCTGACAGCCATACGGCCGGTGGCTCGGCGAGGAGGGCCACTCTGGCTGACAGCCATTTCCTGAACCATTACCTCAACCTGTCAGCAATTGCCCGACTGTCAATACACACAATAACATTACCAAAACACTCATTTGTGACACATGCACAACTTGTGACACACTCTCTGACTAACTGTGGAGTACAAGTGAAGAAAAATTGGGTAAAGTCATTTATACGGGGGCGGACACAATTGCACGGCAACAGGGAAACATTTTCAGAAAAACGCTGTACCACTAGCCGTGCAATTGTGTCCCCCCTTTGGCACCAGCATACGGCACAGGGTGTGCCTTATTTCTCTGGAGGGTGGGTAGTCGGTTATTTATTATTCTACACCTGCGAACGCCTCCTTGGCATGTGGCAGGGGGAGTTCTTGCAGTGTTACTGTGGTCGGTTTAGCTGGGTCGGCGGGGACCGGCATACACTGGTCAGTGCAACTGCTCCAGCACCCACACCGCTCCAGGCCGACCACAGCCATCCGTGCTACCAGTTTTCGGCTATAGCCAACCCGCAGGATGACCGGACAGCACTATTGGAACTGTGTGGCTTCTCTGCATTGTTACCTGCCAGCCTCTCTTGGACTGGAGCTAGGTGTTCTTTAACGTGCACAGTGTGATGCTGCACACGGGACCTCCTTCTTAAAGTCCCATCCGAAGGACTAACAGACGGCCACTAGTCTGGTTGGGATAGGTTAGGCGCTTTGCACAGGTTAAGTTAAGTTGGGTTAGGTTCAGTTAGGTCGTTAGGTTAGGTAGGCCAGGTTAGGTTAGGTTGGGTTCGGTTTGGTTAGGTCAGGTTAGGGTTCTCTGTGCAGTGTACCTTTACTTTAAACAACCTGGACCGAAATCCAATCTGACCTAACCTGATCTGATCTCCCTGCGCGATCTCTAAAAGCGACTAAACCCCATGATTTTCTCAGCCCGCAATAACAAATGCGGAATAAGAAAAAAGAATGCAGGCAGTGTAGTATAGCAACGAAAATGCAAAAGAAAACCGTTTGAGGAGAACACAATTGCACGTCAGAGAAAAAACACACCCTGTAGGTACCGTCTGCAGAAGCCAAAGGGGGGACACAATTGCACGGCAAGTACAGCTTTTTTGCAAAAATGTCTCCCTGTGACCGTGCAATAGTGTCGCCCCCCCCTTATAAATGACATAACCCGAAAACTTTGCTAATATCTATCTTATCTATTTAACTATGAATATCTGGTATATCTATCTATCATACGTATCTAATTTTTTTAGCATGCAGCCATGCACGATCAGGAAAAGTCAAAACTGCATCCGAGCCTGAAATGGAATAGAAAATAAAACCTGGAACGACAAAAATAAAACAATATTAAACCTGAAATGAAGAATAAAATAAGATCTGAAAGGAAGATAAAGGAAGATAAAATCTGAAAAAAGCAGAGTGGTTAACATTCGAGGAAAGAGCAGTTAAGGTTTCATGATGCATGAAAATTGTTATTAAAAGCAGGCAAATGAATAAGTGAAACGTAAAACTAAACGATGAAAATAAAATCCTGGAAATTTGTTAAATCGATGTAACAAAATGTTGCTTGAAATGACAAAATGAAAGCAATAAACAATGCCTTAACATGAATACAGGTTCTTTTGAAACCAGGCCTTGGATGATGCTTTACCGGAATGGTATAAGTCACTCATTAAGTCCCGAGGCAGGGAATTTATTATTATTATTATTGAAAGCAATACTGCCATCACGGCAATGGTGGCAGAACATCGAACTAAAGTTCAGAGTCAAATAACAGTTTAAAAACAAAGAAACACAAGCACACAGAAAACAACAAGAAACTTAACTACTGCACATGATGGGGGATGCCCAGGGATGCCATGGCCCGAGTTTTTTAAGGAGATCCTGGAGAAAGCGCATTCCAGTCCCTTATGGTCCGAGGATAGAAAGTACTAAAAAACCGGTTGGACCTGCAAAGTGGCAAATTGATTGCGAGACCGTTATCAGTCCTGCGCTGATGTGGTTTGATAAAATATGACGTGTCAAGGGTAAAATTTAGCTTATGGGTGACAATATCACTGAGCAGTTGGAGTCTACGTTCCCTGCGTCTTTGAGCGAGCGGACATAAACCAAGATCCTTCATTAAGGCAGAGACACTAGTATCGCGGGAAAAGGATCCTGTAATCATACGTGCTGCCCTCCTTTGAACCATTTCCAATCTCTGTATATCGCATTGGGTGGCAGGGTCCCAGACGGTACATGCGTACTCCAGAACAGGCAGCACGAGAGAGAGATAAGCTTTAAGTTTGGCACGGCTTGATGAAAAACGCATATTTCTATACAAGAAGCAGAGGGTTTTCGAAGCCTTGGTGCATGTGAAATTTATGTGGTGCTTCCAGGATAGGTCAGCGGAGAGATGTACGCCCAAGTATTTGAACAGTGAGACATTTTCCAGTGGCTGGTCATTTAAGTGGTAAAATGTTGGGGTCGTTTGGTTAGAGCGCTGCTTGGTGAAAAACATCACTTTGGTCTTTGATGTGTTTACCCAGTGCCTCCTACAACACAAGGCCCTTGCACGAGAAGTAAAAATGGCATGACGTCATAAATAGTGGATGGTGGAAAACAGGAAAAGACAATGCGAGTGATCTGCTGAAGCTGAAAATCAGATCTGGAAAGCTGAAAATCAGACCATTTCAATGGTGTATAACAATCCCTAACTTTTCATGCTAAAGCTCCAGCAGAATTTGAGGGATAAACGTGTTCAAGTTAAAAAGTGATCCAATTCCGGCTTCCTGCCACATATTTTCAATGATTGTGCGATTTTTTCCGTTGCAACATGGTTTCCACCAGCGAGAAAGTTGTAGAGGAAGCTTTCAGCTTTCCAAAAATACCAAAATCATTGAATTTGAACAACATTTGACAGGAATTTTATGACCAGAAAAACACATGGCAGCATTTTTTGTTTTTGAGCGGGGAAGAGGCCGCGACTCCCTGGGATTTCCAGGGAGGCGCCGCATCTTCCCCGCTCAAAAACAAAACAATGCTGCCATGTGTTTTCTCTGGTCATAAAATTACTGTCAAATGTTGTTCAAATTCAATGATTTTGGTATTTTTGGAAAGCTGAAAGCTTCCTCTACAACTTTCTCGCTGGTGGAAACCATGTTGCAACGGAAAAAATCGCACAATCATTGAAAATATGTGGCAGGAAGCCGGAATTGGATCACTTTTTAATTTGAACACGTTTATCCCTCAAATTCTGCTGGAGCTTTAGCATGAAAAGTTAGGGATTGTTATACACCATTGAAATGGTCTGATTTTCAGCTTTCCAACACATCAAGTCTCATCAAAATCGGTTCATCGGTTCGAGAGAAATGTCAAGTTTCCTTGGGCAGCACATCGCGGACGCACCATACTCGAATTGTCTTTTCCTGTTTTCCACCATCCACTCATCATGACATCACAAACTCGTGCAACGGCCTTGTGTTGTAGGAGGCACTGGTTTACCGCCATACCCCAGGCATCACACCATGAAGAGACCTGGTTGAGGTCGGATTGTAAGAGGCCAACATCATTGGTGGAATCCACGTCTCTATATATGACCACATCGTCAGCAAAGAGGCGGATTTTGGATTTAATACCTATTGCAATATCATTGATATACATCAGAAAGAGCAGGGGGCCAAGAACGCTCCCCTGTGGGACACCTGAAGTGACGGATGACTCGGAAGATTCAGTTCTTTGGAAAGAAACTCTTTGCGTCCGATCATTGAGGAAACTTTCTAGCAGTCTTAAAATATATGAAGGAAAACCTAGTCCATGAATTTTGGCTAAAAGCATGCCGTGGGGGACGAGATCAAATGCTTTCTTAAAGTCTAGGAATACGGCGTGGGTGGAAATGCCGTGGTCCAAACTTCTACCAATTTCATCAACTAGCAACAGAACCTGTTTCGCAAGACATGCCCTGCCGAAACCCGAACTGAATTGGGTGCAGAATGTTGTTTTCAGAGAGAAATTTACGGATAAAACTTGACAAAATTTGTTCGAAAATTTTGGAGCAGATGCATGTGAGCGAGATTGGCCTATAACTATCAGGTCGATTTGAGGGAAGTCCTTTCTTTTTTATGGGGATTACCAGGGCTTTTTTCCAATCGCATGGCATCACGCCACGCTCCAATATCTGTGTATAAAAGTTAGACAAAACGACGCTCATTGAGGGCGCCAACTCTTTCAACAAACGTCCCGGAAGGCCATCAGGGCCCATTGATTTTTTCGGGTTTATTTTCTTGAGAAGCTTCGATATTCCTGAGGCTGAGATTAAGGGAAGCGAAATCGAGGAGGAGGGAATGAGTTGTTTGTGGCCACAAAAATTATTTTTAGGTGAAAAAACACTTGTGAAATATTCGTTGAAAACAGCAGCTATATCATTGGCCTCGGTTGCTAAAACACCATTAGGAGCAATCAAAGCAGAGACACCATCGCAGTTCTTAAGTGATTTTAAATACTTCCAAAATTTCCTACTATAATTATATTCTAGAGTAGAATTTATGAAGGAGTTGAATAAATCTGAATTTAAATCAGCGCATTTTGCCCTAAGTTGCTCATAACTTGTTCGATCAAAATTTGAACCAGTTCGTTTGAGTTTAGAGTGAGCTCGCCGCTTCCTTTGAAGAAGCTTGTTTAATTTGTAATTTACCCATGGAAATTTGGGGCTGATTTTGCATTTTCTGCATGGAAATCTCTCATTAAGGTGCAGTGTATTTTATAGTCGCCCAGTTATCATTTACTGTTCGAGCCCTGATGAGGCCCTGAAAGAATAATGGATTTGTAAGTAGGGCTTTATTTAATTTGGTCCAACAGTTGAATAATCAACAAACACTTTCTCGATCTTTTTAACATTGCGGTGAGGCCTTATGGGGATTGAAAGCACTACTATTTCATGATCAGAAATGCCCGGAAACACATCTGTTAAAAACCCAGGGGCTGGAAAGTTGGCCATCACTATATCGAGGAGGGAACTGGAAGTGGGCGTCAAGCGGGTGGGCTTAGTGACCAGTTGTTTGAAACCGAAAGTTGTAACAATATCCTGAATACATCTTTCATTGTTGTTCAAATTGGGTAAAAACGTTGAAATGGATATGTTGGAGGTAATTGAGCAAGAGCTGGCTGTGATGTGCTCAGAAAAGAAATTTGGAGCATTTACATCTCCACAAACAAGAACTTTACGACCTTGCGAAGCGTGAGCACCGACAGAGTCGTACAAGTCTTTTAGAATTTGGTTTTCAGCCGATAAATTGGGAGGTAAATAGACAGCGGCAAGAAAGATCGTATGATGTTCGCCAAGAGATATGGAGCACCATACAATTTCTAAAGGACTATCTTTGTGGAAAAAAGATTCAGCTGGGTGGCATTTCAAGGAATCGCGGAAGGCTATTAACACACCACCTCCTCGGCGGTGGTCAGATCTGTCGCGCCTGAAAATATGGAACGAAGAGGGAAATATTTCGGCATCCTCCACGTCCTGCCTCAACCAGGTCTCTGTCAAAACTGCTACATTAATTTTATGATATTCTAGAAGATTTAACAAATCTGCACGCTTTTCCAAACTCAAAAGTGACTGACAATTCAGATTTGGAAGATTAACAGATAAATTACAATTCGAAGCAGATGAAACCTTCGGTTCACGCTCTTTTAAGTTTGAAACGGTTTCAACCATGATGGGAGGAACGGTCTCACACGGCCTCATCTCAGCAGGTACAAAATCAGAGTTTTGCAATGAAGATACGTTGTTGGTTGACAACTGCCTATTTGCTGTTGGTGTAAAGGAATTGGTGGAAGAAGAGAACTCTGAGGTTGAAGTTGCAACTGATGGACCTCCCACTCCCTCCACCATTACGGGAGGGACGGTTTCCCACGTCCCCCTCTCGCTCTCGCTGCTGACGTGCACGGCGAGAGGAGGAAGAGGGAAAGCGCCCATCCCAATGGCGGGCGAAGCGAGAGGCACGGAAACCGGATTTTGCAAAAAACAGATTTTGTTGGTAGACACCAGCTTATTTGCAAACAGTGATTTCGAAATTGCGGAAAAAGATAATTCTGAAGTTGAAGTTGAAATTGATGGCCTTCCCACTCCCTCCATCATTACGGGAGGGACGGTTTCCCACGTCCCCCTCTCGCTGCTGGCGTGCATGGCGAGAGGAGGAAGAGGGAAAGCGCCCATCCCAATGGCGGGCGAAGCGGGAGGCACGGAAACCGGATTTTGCAAAGAACAGATTTTGTTGGTAGACACCAGCTTATTTGCAAACAGTGAATTGGAAACTGCGGAAAAAGAGAATTCTGAGTTTGAAGTTGAAATTGATGGCCTTCCCACTCCCTCCACCATTACGGGAGGGACGGTCTCCCACGTCCCCCTCTCGCTCTCGCTGCTGACGTGCATGGCGAGAGGAGGAAGAGGGAAAGCGCCCATCCCAATGGCGGGCGAAGCGGGAGGCACGGTAACCGGATTTTGTAAAGAACAGTTTGTTGGTAGACACCAGCTTATTTGCAAACAGTGAATTGGAAATTGCGGAAAAGATAATTCTGAAGTTGAAGTTGAAATTGATGGCCTTCCCACACCCTCCATCATTACGGGAGGGACGGTTTCCCACGTTCCCCTCTCGCTGCTGGCGTGCATGGCGAGAGGAGGAAGAGGGAAAGCGCCCATCCCAATGGATGGCGAAGCGGGAGGCACGGAAACCGGATTTTGCAAAGAACACATGTTGTTGGTAGGCACCAGCTTATTTGCAAACAGTGAATTGGAAATTGCGGAAAAAGATAATTCTGAAGTTGAAGTTGAAATTGATGGCCTTCCCACTCCCTCCATCATTACGGGAGGGACGGTTTTCAGTCACGGATAGTGGAGGAATAAAAGAAAAAAGTGGCATACATCCTTGTTACAGCTTATTTGCTGGATTTTCATTCTATGGTCCCATCGAGAAGCATATTTGGGGGCTGTATACAAGATCTCAAGTCAGTCAGGAAAGTACATGAGCCAGAATAGATGTTAGAGAGCAAGGCATAGGCAAGCCTCGAGCATTTGCGTCTTCCAGCAAGAGAACACCATCCCAGGTATTTAATCATAGCTGAGAGGCTATCAAATATTGCAAATCGATCAGTTACAAATCTCGCCGCTTTCCTCTGGATGGCTTCTACGGCTTCAACTTCGCACATTTTAAAAGGGTCCCAAACAGCCGAAGAATACTCGAGAAGTGGTCTGACAATGGAAAAATATGCGGCGGAGTTTGTATCACTCGTTCCATGCTTTAGAGTCCTCCTCAATTGGTACAGCATACGATTAGCCTCGCTAATAGCTGAGGAAACATGCTTGCCCCAGCTTAAGTTTCTTGAAAATGTCAAGCCGAGATATTTGTATTCGTTCACAGAATCTAAGCCTCCGGAGCTCAGAGTGTACCTGGAACTGAACATGAGACAACTTTGATGTGACTGGAAGGACGGCACATTTGTGAAAATTTAGCTGCATCCGGTTTGTTTTGCAAGAGAATGAAGGCACTCGCCAATGCTGGCCTTTCCGATCAGCCGAGTGCCGGAGAGGTGCCCGGAAAAGCAAGGCATCGGTTCGCTCCCGCGGCCTGGTGAAGCTCATGCGGCACGGCCCTGAAACCGGAGCCACAGGCCCGGAAAACTGCTCGAAGGAAGCAGATTTAAAACTGCCTAGAAAAGGCAGGGGAAGCAGACTGCCAAGAAGGCAGGTTTGAAAACCGGCAGAGCCGGGATTTTTTTCCAAGCAAAGCTTGGATGAATTTGCCGTGACCCGAACTTGAGATAGCCTGAGCCGGGAAAGACCGGGCCATTGCTGAAACGGAAGCCTCTTCCCTTTATCCCAATGCTTTGACCCACCGCCATGCAAACGCTAGCTGGAGTGGCGGTATATAAATTAAAGGTGCTGCAAACCACGCCTCTGGCAGTCCGAAGTCTGCAAGCGCCCTTGTTGGCGTGAGTTGGGACGGGAAGTCACCATAAAAATAGTAAGGGGACTCTACACTCCTCGACGTTTTACACCAAGATTTGATTTGCCTAAGATCCGACTGCAATACGAGGTCTCCAAGCGTCACGGACGATTTTGTAAATTAGACAATCTTCGGCAAATTACAGGACAATTTCGAAGAAGGTCGTTGATGTTGACAAGAAATAAAATTGGACCAAGAACCTACACTTCCTTGAGAAACGCCAGACGTTACGGGAATAGGTAACGTCGGAAGACACACCCTCTTAGAAGACACACCCTCTGCGATTGCCGGCGAGAGGTCAAGAACGACCGCAAGATGTCCAGAATTCTGCCACCTAACCCAAGTGCTGCCAATTTCGAGAGGAGTCGCTGGTGGTGTTCCCCTGTCAAAGGCCTTGGAGAAATCAAGAAATATCAGATCGCATTGAGGCTCGAGTCGGCGGCTCCAGAAATCTCTTGTAACAAATCGCTAGCTGCATTTCACAGGATCTTCCCTTGCGGAAGCCAAATTGATCTTTGATGAGAATCATTCACTTCTAGATATGGAGCCAGTGTAGAGCACAATATATGTTCAAACAATTTGGAACAAACACTGGTCACGGAGATTGGACGATAGTTGGATGGGTCAGATCTGGAGCCGGACTTGATTATTGACCTCGCGTTCGCAATTTTCCAGTCACTGGGGATTCGCAATTTTCCAGTCACTGGGGATGGTGCCCTGAGAAATGCAACGTGTATACAGGAGCTCTAAAAAGGAAGCAAATTCATTAGGTACAATCCTGAGAAACTTTGCGGAGATAGTTTCTTGACCGGGTGACTTGTTGGGATTGAGGCCGTTGATGAGAGATATAATTCCTGCTTTAGAAATGTGGACGTCAAGGAGAGCAGGTGCCGCGGAAGAAAAACGCCTTATGTCCTCTCGGAAAAACGCTATATCCTCATCCGTGAATACGGAGGCAAAGAATTGATTGAGAACGTTGGCTTTCTGCCAAGGCTCACAAGCAAACGGTATCGTGAGTCTTCAGAGCAGGGATCGAAGAGAAGGCACCCTTGGTCAGCTCAATTCCTTCCGCCGGGAGGGAGCTCCGGATGTACTGCATCTCGGCGTTACTCTCCGTATGAATTCAGTGCACAGCTTCTTGAATTCGACCAGATGAGCTTGTGAATTGAAGCGACGTTTGTGAGCAGACCTGCATTTGACATTCAGGGATGAGATTTTCTTGGTATTGCACCAGGGCGGAATGTTGAAATCCTTTATAATCTTATGGGGCACGTAAAGGTCAAGGGCCGTCGAAAAGGTCGAGTCGAAAAGTCGAGAATTTTACCCAGATCGAAATTTTCTTGCCATTAAATTACCTTCCATGCAAGAGACTTACCAGCTTGCAAAAACTGCACCTTCTATTCCTATGGTTCTTTTCCTGCTCCTCCAGTTGAAGCAAGAAAATGTGGATTTATTTCTGCAGGTTTTTCTCGGTCTCTTTGCCAAAATGCTCTAACCAAGAAATTCAGAAAACTTCCATTGTTATCAGAGCTGGTTCACCTAACCTATCTCTCTCTTTACTTGATGCAAATTGCAGGAACATAAAGAATAAAATTATTCTGTTTTTTTCCCACATTGAAACCCATGATTCGGATATTTTGTTGGCACTGAAAGCTGGCTCAATTACTCTGTCCTTGATTCGGAAATATCCCAGAACAGTTATCGCAGCAGAAAGCATGATCTAGTTCTTCATCTAAATTTAGGGTGCATACTTCTTCGTCTGGGCAATGCTGGTCTATCAGCCTCTCTCAACCTAGCTAGTGACGTTTGAAAATTGCTGATTTGTAACCTCAGAAGCCTGAAAAAGCTCCACCATCCCTTTCTGATTATCGGAACAGAATCGTGACAAGTTTTTCCATCAAATGGCTTTTAGTATAACAGTTTGTAACACTGAGGCACAACTTATGAGTTTTTCTTTGCAAAGTTGGGGTTTCGAAACCGACCAATTTCTCCTTTTTGTCCCAGTACTTAAAAGGCCACCTGGAATTGATCCAGGGTTTTCTATTCGATTTTTAATTCTTTGTTTGGTTTCAAACCGTACGAAAAATGCGAACAATGTTCATTTTCGCATCAAATGTTCATTTTGGGTGATATGAATCTGCCCGATGTCCTTTGGAAGCTAAATTCACTGGCCAGTTATCTTTCTTATGGGATATGACTTTAAATTCCAAAGCCGTGGACCTCGCCCAAGAGTTTGGGTAGTACCAATTCACTTCATCAGGTACTCGTGGTGATAATATTTTTGATGTCACACTAGTTCGTCGCTAGCTGTACTGTAGAAGAGGGATTATCTGACCATGTTATCATTTTGATAGACTCAGCCTTGAGAAAACTTCCGAACATTTGCAGACGCCGCAGAATGTACCTTTTTAATAGAGCTAACTTGGAGGGTCTCTCCAATTTCCTTCGGTCCAAATTCAATCACTTTGAGGCTGTTTTCAGAAGTGGATGTTCTGACTTGAACGTCATATGTACGATCTCTTTGTTGACATTGCTGCAGAAGCGACGGATAAATTTTTCCCCACAAAGTCAATCAATATTTCTTATTCCACGGAATGTCCCCGCGAAGCAAAGAAATGATAAGGCACAAAAGTACGCTGAGGGCATCGTTCTTGACGCAAAAACTTTCCCCGAGTTATTTAATGGTAAACAAAAGTCATTTTCTGAATGTTTTGTGATAAAGTACAAATCCTTCCGGCAATTTCTTAACGCACTTCAATCTGACATGACACTGGTTCGAAAACGTTTTGGCGATACAGTACTCGTAAATGTTGTCGGGGAGTTACTCCACTTCCATTTCCACTTGAAAACTTGTTGAAACTCTTCCGGTGATGATGTTACCACAAAAGCTGCAGTTTTTAACCAAACGTTAGCTAATTGTTTCTGTTTCCAACGGGATTCCGGTAATCTCACCCTGGTGTTTCTTTGTTGACAACAATGTCACTGAGAAAACAGAATCTGTATGATTGCAAATCGCATTCTAAAAATGAAACGCAACGTTGCTGGAGGGTTCAACTTCCCACTGATCTCCTTTTTCTTCAGGAAACCCTCATTTGGGTTGGATCACTCCAAAAGAGAGAGGTTTTGAAGAGGAAGCATGCAGTCAGCATCAAAAAGGAAACCCAAGGTTACACTCATTTTTAG
>JASGXE010013335.1:0-13611 GCA_030068105.1 Sinentomon sp. SZTP_YWyxl
TTTTTTGGGAAATGGGTAAGATACCAGTAAATATGGTTTGGAGGTACATTTTAGTTAGCTTCAAGTATATCACAGAGCAATGAAGATAACTCATTCAGTTCAATGTCGGCAGGTATTCCGAACTGTTACCCCAATTAGTAAACCTAAACACGAGAATGGTGCTCATTTTCACCCAACAATGACCCCGATGTGTGGCAAACAGCTTCAGCCTCGCCGCAGCGCAAAGACAACTCTCAGCCGCACAAAAATCACAACACTGAGACGGTGGAAATAACTCCCCAAAACGGCAGCATGGCACTGGAACAAAGTTATTCTAGGTTCCATGACGGCAGAACAAAAATACGAAAGCGCATGTCGCTTTGCTGCCATTTGTCTTTTGCATGGGTTTCTGTTCTGCAAATGGGAATTTCTTGCCAACGAATCCGGCCGAATGAACTTGAGCTGCAGACAATGGAAAAGGCGGTCCGGTCCGAATACGCAAGAGAGTAGCGAAAAGTGGAAAGTATTCCCATGTTATTGGACAAAAGGGGCTGGGAGACAAATGAGCGATTGGCACAAGATTGACAGAACGGAAGCGAGCAAGGTTCCGGAAATCTTTCTCAAATCTGACGCAACGCCGAAGACCTTCCGACAAGAATAAGACCGGACCGGCGCTTTTTCAGAATAACACAAAACCTCGGCCGGACGGAAACGACTGCGCGGATCGGATTGAGCAGACCAACATTCCCGCGCTTATTTAGAACGCTTTTGACCGGGTTTTGAAAATCGTGACCGGCCGAATTATTTGCTCATTCTACACCTGTGATGATGATGCTCTGAATGAGGTCCTTTCTGCATCTTCAGTCAGAGGCCGGGACGCCACAGCACAGCCACACATATGTGAAACCGTGATCAAACGGTTATTGTCTGGACCGAATCATATTCCCACAAAGAATTAAGCAAGATCTGAGGGGCCAAACCATACCGAATCGCGAATCAGAAAAACTCACAAACGGCAAGATTTTTTATCACTGGTTTTGTAATGGAAATGAAAATATGCAAGATTTTTTGTAAACAAATAGGGCCACATTTGTTGAGGGTGAGGAATCGTTCGCATAAGGCCCACTTTTAGGAATGATCGTTCTGCGCTCATCAAGTTAATTAATTGAAGTTATAAACCGAGGAGAATTCAAGAATTGTTCAAAATTACGGCTTGGGTGTCCTCTCCTTTCGAAAAAAATGTTATGTTGCGTCAAAATTGTTTGTCGACAAAACTGAGACGATAGTGCGAATTTCTGAGTTCCAAACAAGTCGCCAGAATTTCGACCAATCAGATGCTTACCCAAATTAAAACCGCGATGACTACATTTTAAGCTAGTCTGACCTGACCCAACCTTTCCTAACCTTACCTTCCAACCTTGCCTTCCTGGTGTCAACCAACTGCCACTGGTGTCAAAAAGCACTTGGGTTTTTTGAAAAAAAAAATCCAAAATTTTTACCCCATGCTAGGATTCGAAACACCACCACGGTGACCAGGGCCACCTTTTCCAATAGGCGAGCTAGGCTCGAGCCTAGGGCCGAAATGCACAGAGGGCGAAATTTTTTAAAATTTTAAGAAAAATTAAAAAAAAATTAATTTTTTTAAATTTTACAAAATTTTAATTTTTTTTAATTTTTTTAATTTTAAGAAAATTCTTCAAATTTCAAAATTCATATTCAGTTTATGTTTAACTTGTGTTGTGAAACGGCCACGGGCAAAACGGCGATTCTTTGTTTTACCTATGTGTTTTAATATTGCATGGCGAACTTTCCTCTTCATTGTTGTCGGAGCCGTATAAATTGGGACAAAGCGACTTTGCCCCAGAGCTCTTCATCTTTATGTGAAGCCGGTTCCAAGTGAGCGCCTGTCTTCCCTTGCGGTGATTTCCTGAAAACCATAACAGCCGATGCAGCTTTCTTCTGTGGGAAGTGCAAGTCAGAATTAAATTGCGTCGCCGACATACTCGTATATGACCCCCTTCCTCACATTTTTCATTAGCGGTTGGTCACATTTTGTCCTTGGAGCAAACAACATTTTAAGACTTGAACTCCCCTCGATTGGAGTTGGATTTGGTGCACAACATCTCTAAATCCACACATCAGGCCAGCTCATCCTCCAGTGACTGCCATTTTTGTCGTTTGTTACCACCAAATTGCTGATATGAGCAATTGAGAACGCATATCCTGCACCAATTGATATGCAAATTGCATATCCTGCCTTTGCATACCTACCCTGGAACTACCAAGAGTTTTCGGATCTGATCTGGCATTGCTTGTACTTTTAAAGCACGTATTTGATCTGCATTGTGGAAAAAATCTCGCTCCGCTCCATAACTTGGCAAAATATGGAATTGAAGCACAGGTTAGCATTTGGCATTGAAGCATCTTGAAGCGAAAATATGGAATTGAAGCATTTCGTTGTAATCTTCACCAGATTGCGAAATTCAATCAACAATGCAGGCACAAAATGTTAATCATGTGGCCACTGAAATTTCTTCACGATGGATAAGCTTTTCGTCGAATCCATTGCACACATCGACAGGTCCAAGTAAAAATAATAAATATTTGATTGTATATCATTTGTAAAATTTTAGGTTTTCCATCCAATTTTTCATAAAGTTTTATTCCATTTCTAAGATTGGACCCACGCTGCCATGTTGGAAATTTTTTCCTTTTCCCAAAAGAAATAATGGCTATAGGAAATTAATGCTGAAAACACGACAGGGGGCAGGTGGGGAGCGAAAACTCAAACACTGCCTAGGGGCGAAAAATAGTTAAAGATGGCCCTGACGGTGACCACCGCATCGGCAGCAGGCTGTCTAGACCACTCGGCCACAGACGCTGCTGCCGGAAATCGCTTCGGAAAGGTGTATTCATGAAACTTTTTTATAATAATTGCGTCATTACGATTTTGCTCGCATCCGATTGGTCGAAATTCATTCGATTTGTTTGGAATTTAGAAATTTAGAAAATCACACAGAAAAGGACACAAAATTCAAGAAATCATTGGCGAGGTTTTTGGTGTGACACCACGGAGAGCACGTGAGCGGGAGATTATATATGCAGTGCCTGGGAGGTTATTCCAATCCCTTATAGTTCGAGGGAAATAAGAATTAAAAGCTAAGTTGGTTTTAAAGAAGGGAACATCATCTTTTGCGAATGGCAAGGCGGAAGCGGGAGCAAGACAACACCAGAAAGAATTGACCTCAGGAGCTCTATCGGTGATGCTCCCTGCGTTCTCGGAGGGTTGGCAAGCCCATGCGTGGTCAAGAATGGCAGACACGCTGGAATTGCGTTCATAATTTCCAGTGATGGCTCTGGCAGCACGGCGTTGAATTTTGCACATGGAAGATTTTCGAGTGGGAAACGAGAGCAGAAAATTGAGTTCTCCTCCCAGACATTGCACCTGCCCAAATCCAAATCTGGAAAACATTCTTGCTGAAAAGGATTGGGTTGACAATTGCGCAACCTCGCACTGCAGGGGGGATGCGCCCCCTATACACTGGTTGCAACCATATACGGCTCGTTTGAAAAGTGATGCATTCAGTTCCTTGCCCATCGCTTTAGTTAGCTAGCAAAAGCCGCAACTTTGGTTGACAATTTCATTGTTTCATTGAAACAGACAGAACAAAATCGATTTTGCTGGCATCCGATTGGTCGAAATTCATTCGATTTGTTTGGAATTTAGAAATTAGCGACGATAGTTGACTTTTTGTCGACAAATTCTGGGAGATCAATTCAGTCGACAAAATCTGAGACTGTGTGGTTCACTTTTTTGGCGACAATTTAGTGGAGATCAATTATGTCGACAAAATCTGAGACTGTGTGGTTACTTTTTGTCGACAAGTTAGTGGGAGATCAATTCAGTCGCCGTGTTCACTTTTTGTCGACAAATTGGGAGGTCAAGCAGGTCAACAAAAGAGGAAATGTCAACATTTTCAATTTTGTTCTGGGAATGTCAAGGAATGGAGTTGTGTTGTTTTTCATCTGATGAGTTGGGGCCCACTTTCATTTTGAAAAAGCAGTCTTGAAAATAATCGCATTTGCATTTCCACCAAGCCGTTCCCGCTCTGTTGATCAATGTCAGTCAGCTGGTTACTCACCCGCAGAAAAAACACTGACAAAGTTTGCCATCTGGTTTCCTTCGTTTCTGTTCTGAACAAAAGGGTCCAAATCATTATACACGAAGAGCTGGCCAAATCAGCCATTCATGACCGACCATGGCGCCGGTCAATCAACAAGGCCGTACTTGGCATTTGCAAAGGTGTTCGATTGTTGTTGGATATCGCAGCTGGAGGAACCGGTCGAACTTTTGGACGAATCGCAGTTCCAGAGGCGGCGACGGCAGCAGGCGATGTGATGATCTGAAAGAAGAAGAAGATCCTATCCCGTGACATACTTCAGTCATATCCTTTCACGTGACATCGTTTCCCTGCCATCCTTTCCAAGTCTAATCCGTTCCAGTGACATCCTTTCCCTGTCACAGCCTTTCCCGTAACATCCTTTTCCAATCATATCTCTTCCCGTAATATCCTTTCCCAGTTACATGCTTTCCCATCATCCTTCCCAAATCAAATCCTTAACCGTGACATCTTTTCCCAGCCACATCCTTTCCCGCAACATCTTTTCCCAACCAAATATTTCCCATAACGTCAATTCCCAGTCAAAGCTTCCCTCAACATTCTTTCCGAGTCAAATCCTTTTCCGTGAATCCTTTCCTAGTCACATCCCTTCCCACGACATCCGTGACATCTTTCCCAGTATCATCCTTTCCCGTGATATCCATTCCCAGTCACATCCTTTCCCGTGAGCTGCCAGTCAAGCTATACGTACATATTTGCTATGACCCATGCGTTGCCTTTCCATCTTCTTTCTCGATGCTCTCACTGGTAAGTGGTGACCATTCGTGTCAAGACTGCTTTTGGATTAAAAATTCGCTGAAAAGGGAACTTTTGAGAAGGTGCTCCAGCAATATGGCGAGGCACCCAAATGAATCTCCCAAAATTAATTTCATTCTGATTCTCTCTGTTACAGTTGATCACGTTTCTGCTGTTGTTGTGCAAAGAAGCCATCAACATTGCGAACGCCATTGAGCATTGAGCTAACAGCTAACATGACGCCTCAATTCTGCACGATTTGGCATGCAAGATCTGTTTGCACCTTTAATCAACGGCAGCCATACCTGCTCTCAAGTCTCAAGTCGCGCCGACCAGCCGGGCGACATTTCCAGCGTGCAAAATCAACGTTAGCGACCAGAGTTCAATCCAGAGCCAGGGCCAGGAGGAGACACAATTTGGGGTCAAAGACCGAAGAACAATGGCACTGCTGCTTGCATTAGCAACCTCAGGTCAGGTAGGTCAGGTGGGTGTCAACCTCAGGTCAGGTGGGTGGTTGATTCCTCTGAGGAATTTCAAGCTTTTCTTTTCTCTCCTGTCTGCTCCTTCGCGTTCTGTCGCATCGCATTGCGGTGGAGTTGGCTAAGCTTGTGCTCCTGAACGCTCCGCGGCTGCACAGACCGTCTGCGGGCTCATTCTCGACCTGTGTGAGGTTCGTCGAGTAGCGTGAATAACCTGAGATTGACTGCAGTGCCGTGTCCAGCTTTTTATTTGGTGTATTTTTGCCAGGATCTTTGGACTTCAAGATCGGGACGCTTCGAAAATGCAGGTGAGTAACAGATTAATTGAATTTCCATAAAAAATGGAGAGTCACCATGGGTCAGCCCCACTCTGTTCCATTGTTATCCCGCGTCTGGAGTTTGACCCTGGTCAAACTCCAGTTTCATCCCCATTCTGCGTCCTCTGCTTGCAACTGAATTTGACAGTTGGTCGGACTGGGCACAAAAATCAGAGTTTCGCTGAATGTTAAAAAAATTTAGAGGAATGAGAGGCATTCCTTCCTAGCTTGTATCCTAAGTTGGGATATTTTCTTCGATTTATAGGTCATGTAATTTTTTTTTTATCCCGAAGTGTTCGAACGACGCATAATTTTTTTTTCCAATCCACTTCCGCGGACAGCAGCATCGCAACAGCCAATCACGTCGTCTCAATTTGTGACGTCATCAATTTTCGCATTTTTGCCTTGCCACCGCTTTTTGCCATTTGGCGTGTTTGCCACCGCTTCGCAACTCTTTCTGGAGTCGCAACAGGGTTAGGTTAGGTCAGGTTAGGTTTGGGTTCGGTTTTGAAAATTGGATGTTGAAATTGGCTGGAATTCCCAACAGCCAATCAGAGACGCGCATGCGGAAGTGGATTGGGAAAAAATGTGCCCGAACGGCGATAGGGCACGAGAAACCTTGTGAACATAATCACAGTTTTAAAAATCCGGTGGCAAATTACGATCACATCAAAACGGGGTAATTTTTCACACTATATTTGTGGTGTCATAATGTCAGGCATAAAGAACACGTTGCCACCAGTCCTGTGTCGATTCCAAAGCATCTCTGCCCCAATTCGGCATTTGATAGCATTACAAAATAGTGTGGGGAAAAGATTGTCAAAAAAAGAGTAACTGTATAGCGGATGCGAAATTACATTCCCCTGTGGTTAATCTCATCTGATGTCATTGCTTCCGATTTTTTTGCGTTTTTGTCTCTTTGCTCTTTATCAGGCAGGGCATAAAATCACCGAAATTGCAACAAAGCTTTCGTAAATAACCTACTTTTGAAGTGTAAAATGTCTCGGTTTTGACGGAAACTTTAATTTCTGTACGTACACAAGTGATTTTTTGAAAAATCTGACAATTGCCATTTTTGTTTTGTCTTTTAAAAAACTTTAAACTTGTGTAAGGTTTTCGGGGTGTTCCCCAGGGCTTCTTTTCGCCCACATCAACCCATTCATACTTTGCGCCTTACTCTGGCGCCATTCATACAAATCATTCACCATACCCACACTGGTGTTCGGTACCCCTGTATGTGTCTGTGGCTTTATTATGATTCTGTAACTTGCCGCCACTCTTGGACGGACTAAGTGTTCTTTAACGTGCACATGGTGAATTGCACACGGGACCACCTTCTTAAAGTCCCTTCCGAAGGACTAGAAGACTTGCCACTAAGTCTCCCTTTCTGTCACTGCAGCCAGAATGGAGCATGACCCAACCCACAAATTCCGACTGTGGCGGGAATCGAACCCACAACCTTCGGATTTGGAGTCAGACCAGCGAACCAACTGAGCCACTGGGACAGACTTTTGCAGACGCGAATGCGTCGTCTGCTAAGACAAAATGTTATTTTTACCCGGAAACTGAAAACACAAGCCCTGCTTTTGAAGTCGATTTTCGTTGCAAATCGATAACTCAAAAAATCTGCAATGGATTTTAGCCCAAATTTGGAATTTTTCTATCATTTACGGAAACGAAGAGCTGATTGATTTTACCCTGCGATCGGTTAAAAAAATGTGGAAATTTTATTCTATACGATTGTACAGTTTTATATAGACGTTGCGCTTTGCGAGATGATTACTCGGAACAATGGTCAAAAATTGAACCAAATTGAGATTTTTGTGTTATTTATTAAACCTCTGATTGGTTTTTTCTGTTCCGTCGGTTTAAAAATGTAAACATTTTATTCTATGCAATTGTGTTCTACACTTGATGTTATTGTCAACCAGACCAAAAACCAGCAAATTTTGACTTCCCAACTTGACTACTCCACTTCACACAGAGACATCGCGTCGTCCGTTGAGTGAGTGGGTAGACCCATCTCTCATCATAGGTCGTTCCGGTGACCTACCGTGCTATGAACGGATGATGCCTTTAAAGCATCGGTGCTTCCGTCAAATATCCTGGCTTGTTTCACACTGCCTCCCACTGACTGATCATCAGGGGGTGGATCAGTGGGAGTGCTGCCACCACCTACAAGCCGTGTTCTACACTGCCTCTCCAACCCACTTATCCTTCACTGCCTTCTTGAAAACTGTGGAATAATTCATCCACTTGCGAATGGATAAAGCGCATATTTGAGCGCTTTTCATCAGCAACTCATCATTGCGAAAAATAAAAAGACGATCACGGAAAATGGTCGCAACTCTTCAAAAAGTGGATGCAATTCCGGTTTTATTCTGGCATCTTTTCACATCATCCGTCAGTCGCAAATCAAATAAAACGGTTTCCATGGCAACGGCGTCTATTCGCTTTGTGAATTGAATCAAAGCTTCCGAAATTCTGCTCCTTCACCATCAGCCAGACTTTCCATTTGCATTCACACTCAACTTCAAAACAGCAGCCAATTCGATGGGGAGATTGGTGTTGTGAAACTTTAATTTCTATCCTCAACGCCATTCCTTTTCCATTGCTGGGAAGCGTTCATCCAACCGCTAAATTGACAGCTATATTGAAGCGCTGATGGGTGTGAGTGGAAATTATGTATACGGTACGTTACCCCCTAGCCTTCGGCCAAGGCCACCCCTGACCTTTTTCCAAGGGTGCCCCTGTACAAAACTGAAAAACTGCCTAATCCGCATGACCGCAAGTCGAATTCTCGTGTTATTCCAACTGCGCTTCATGCGAATTTAGAAAACTTATGCAGCACAAGTGTGTATTTTTGATATCCTTGAATACATTGCAATCATTTTTTAGATATTTCCCAACAGGCGTTCTCTCTAGTTTCTATTCCTTCCCAGGAATTTTGAATCCCCCCTGCTTCTCTCTCTGAACCCTGTCATGTGACAGTTATTTGGGTGCAAAGAGCAGACAGAACAGAAACTGCAGTTCGGATGACATACTTTTTTGCTTGAAAACGTCTAACAGATATTTACAGAAACCCAATCATCATGGAAAATTTCTAACCGTTTTCATCGCACCAAATCTGACATGAATCACTCTCCTCACCAATTATCTCATATCTTCCACACATGCCACTTTAAATTTGATCATTTAGCCAAACTTTCTGGTTATGCAGATTTTACAATTGTGCTGGAAATCACTTTCAAAGTTTACTGCACTGCAAAAGACAAAACCATGGCTTCCCTTGCAGCGAACCTTATAAATCTTGTTGTCATTGCCACCACTTGCTTTCTGTCCATTGATATTGTCGTGGCCATCGCATCTGCTGTGTGGGCCCCATCAATTTAGGGAAGGCCCCCCACACAAACACAGGAATTTGGGTAAGCCCCCCGCAGAAGCAAAAGCAGCCATCTGTGGAATGTATCCCAACGGAACTGCGTGATTTGAAAAGCAAGGGCTGCTTGCTTATTTTCCTTGGTGGTTAACGGGCCCCCAGGATGGAGGATTGCAAATCAGATGCGGCAACTTCTGCTGTGATCAAATCGGGTGTGCAAGGGCTGTTGCACAATCGGTCGAATTCCTCATTGCAACTCACCCTCGCGTTCAACTCAACAGAGCCAATACAACAGACGGATGCATCTTTCAACAATGGAAAAGGAATAAGCATTGTGCATATAGAAATGAATTTTCGCATTCAATCCATTGAATTGATTGTTGAGTTGAACCTGGTACCGGTGACTGGGGCAGAACGAACTGAGGCAGAAGTGGACTGAGGCAGAATTTTTGCATTTTTGGAAGCTGATTTTTTTCATTTCTGCGGGTTAGGTTAGGTCAGCGTTAGGTTAGGTTTTGTTGGGACAGGTGTAAGCTACCACCTCCAAGCAAAAATTCCCTCCAAAACTCCCTCCTTTGTCCAATTCTACCTCAGTCCAATTCTGCCTCAGTCCACTTCTGCCTCAGTTCGTTCTATCCCAGTCCTCCGATCCTTGAACCTGAAGGTGAGTTGCAATCCATAGGGAACATAAAAACGGCCGAATAATTTAATCTTGACTCCGACCAACCTCGGTTTTGAAGCATTGGTGACATCTATACCAGAGTTTTATACAGAGAGGAATTAATGCTTTGCTTACTTATTGCGACGAGTGTCAAGAATTTTCACGTGGAAATCAGAATGTAGTGAGATTATACGGCCGCATGAAAGGTTGAAAAAATTGGGGCTTTCTTCGCTGGTGACCTACCTAAGACCACCATATACTGAGTTGAGTTCGGTTAGGGTTTGGTTGGTTAGGTTTGGTTAGTGGTAGAATGGTAATCTAATCTAATCTAACCTATCCTAACCTATCCTAACCTAACCTAACCCAACCTAACCAAACCTAACCTTACTCAAATCAGTGTATGGTGGTCTTAGGTAGGTCACCAGCTATAAGGCCGGAGAGATCTCCGATGCTTTTTTTAAAACCACCGGTGAAAGTTGCGAATATCCACGTTTTCGGGGGGAAGGGATCGATAATATCCTCAAGTATCTCCGGTGGTTTTGAAAGAAGCAACAGAGATCTCTCCGGCCTAAGAGAGCCAAATTGGTGTTGATTCCACGATTGCGTTTTGTAAATAAAAGGTTTTGTAAAGGATTCTATGTCGTTATCATGACCATCTTTGACTTTACCATGACGTGAATTAAAATCCTGAGGATTTGCGTGGAAAATCAACGATGCGTTGAAATCGATGGGAGCCCCTTGATGTTTTCGAAACAGTTTTCTCCACGCAAACGACATCCTCAAGAGCGGTTTGAGTATGTCTTTGGTGAATTTCAAGTATATTTTGGCCACGCTGACACACCACGCTGACAACCAATCAAATGCAGTTGTTTCACGTGCGCACTTTGGGACACAAACTTCAAGTTTGTTGATGTGGACCTCACCAAACGAAAAATGAGAGAAAATTGCCAAAAATGAAAAAATGCAACGAGAATGGAAAAAAATTCTGGTTGATGAAGTTCGACCTTTCAGCAGGTGCATTTTCACTGCACCCAAGATGATCAAACTCAATTTTTGCTGACAGGATTATTCAATAACAGTTGACACATTTCAACCTGATCGTCATCAATAACAATATGTGTATACATATGATTACCATTCAGGCAAGAAATTAAAATTTTTCGAACCCAATGTGCGAACAGATTTATTATTTTCATCATACTGCAAACGTTTTTCGCCAATGGTCGCTCTGAAGATTGCATTTTTATTTTTATCACTCTGCATTCACGAAATTTTTTTACTCTGGATTTTTCACTTTGCATTTACGGCACTCCGCATTGTTGGTTTGCATTTTCACTCTGCATTTTTTCATTCAGCATTTCTGCACTGAACTTTGTATTGTTTTTTTATTCTCCTTTTTCACTCTGAATTCACTTACGCTCTGCATCATTGGTTTATTTTTCGCTGCGTTTATTTCACTATTTTTCATTAAACTCTGAATAATTATTGGTTTATATTGTTTTTTCTCTACAAAATTCTCCACAATATTTCTCCACACTGTATTCTGCTATGCATTTTCCACTCTGCATTCTCTGAATTACTGGTTTTTCTTTCTGCATAACTGCACTCTGCATCATTCGTTTATGTTTCACTCTTCATTTCAATCTCCATTTTTAACTCCCCGTATCTGGTTTATTTTTCACTTTGCATTACTATACTCAGACATTCAAAATACGCGGGCCACAGTAGATTTTTGTCAAACATCTGAAGCACGGGGCAATGTTATTCCCCATCTTGTAAGCGCCGTTAAATGCATTCCTTCATGCAATGTGTTTTGCGGTGCATGCGAAATGGGGAATTACATTGCCCCGTGCTTCAAAAGTCTGAAAAAAATCGCCTATTGCCCGGGTATTCAGAGTGGCTCCGTATAGGCACTATTTCCACTGCATAAGGATGATTTGACGAGTTGTAAAGCATTTTATTGGTACTATTTAGGGTACACTGCGCATAAGTATGATTTGACGAGTTGTAAACCATTTCTAGGTACTTTTTGCTCTGTATAAGTATATGATTTGGCGAGTTGTAAAGCATTTTTCGGAACTTTTTTTGCATTGCATAAGCATGATCTGACGAGTTGTAAAAAAAATGCCGAGTGAAAAATTAATAATCTTTATTTTCCACGCAGCATTTTTGTCACAACTCGTCAAACCATATCCAACTGAAAACCATTTGTTTTGCTTCTTCAGGACATTTGGTGATCAGCTGGGTCAGTCTGTCGCCCGGGTGTGAAGACTGAAGAATAGCTACACCACCAGGTGGTGATGGCTCGCTTCGCAGCCTGGCAGGTGATTGTTCTGACGATCATTCTGTTCGTTGTCCGTGGAACAGTCATTGCAGCGGCCTTGCAATCAGACGATTCTGTACAGTCCCCGGAAGAGAAGCATTCGACTATTGAGAAACATGGTCACCGAAATGCAAGATACACAGGTATGGCAATTTCTGTGTGTACCTATGTACAACTATATCCTTTGTAATTGTCCGCTATTGGCCGCATCTTAACCGATGATTTGCAGTGAGAAGTGCCTAAAGTTGCAACTCCGACTCACCACAAAGCAAATGACAAGTTACCATTGCTAAAGTGTGGAAAAACATCAAACGGTCACTTCTTAAAAGGGTCGTATACAGGGTATCCGAAAAGTCTGGAAACATAGAGGTTTATTAGTTTAGATCAAGCTGTTCTATATGTGAGCCATGTGGGGCGAAACACAACTGTAATCGGTACATACATGTTTTAGACGTATAAGGTCTCCCCCCAAATTCAATTTTGCATACGGACTTTTGTGTGGGGAACTTGACCACCATTGCATGTTCTCACCATTGTAACATGTGGGGAATTTCTGCATCCACAAACACGGTTTTTCCATTTTGACTGTTGTCTGAGCAGAAATATTACCAAAGTAAAAATATTTGTGAACGTGCCACATAACAACAAAGGTTGAAAGTGAGAAACTTTCATTTCTGCTGTTACAAAGTTGAGTTTTTGCAAGCATTGTTATCTCATTTGATTGCGTGTGTTGCTGGCCCATTTCCTCCTGTTTGTGATTCAACATTTTTCAAACGTTAAGCGGAAATGAAAGTTTTTTTGCATTAAAGAATCGAAGGCGAGTGCACAGCAACCAACTGCAAATATGTAAAACCGTGTGATGGAAAGTTGTATCGAGGGACGATCTGTACGAACAGTGGACAATACTCGCATTCGGCTAAAAGAGTTTAACGAATAGCTCTTCCAACAGCCCTTCCTATTTCTGACCGAACCTAAACAAAACACCGTACCTAAACAGTGCCTTAACAAGTGGTCGTGTGCTTGGAACGTACGTTCGCGCATGTAGCATGCTAGAAACTTATTACCTATGAGTCCTTTTTTCGTGTTTTGGTGATTCCCGAAGTCCGCGACCTTAAAAAAAGCAGCAGTCCTTTGAAGAGAAGGTTCGCTGGTTCTGAATGCAAAACCACCCGGAAGCAGACTCTGGGCTATATTCAGGTTATTGGTGTATGGTGGCGGCGGAATTAATGTACCCACTCATGTGTTTTTCCCATTAAACTGTTTCTTCCTCAGTCAGCCAAAGGATTCGAGCAGTGCTTTTTCGGTAAGAATGTCGATCAGTTGGAATGTCAAAACTTTTCTGGCATGAAAGACTGCTGCTGAGAAAAAGTAATCGAAACTTCGAGCGCGCCTTGAATTTTGTGCAGAGCCCACATTGGAAGCTGGAAAAACACTTGCAAGTTCGAAAAATCAAAAATCCGACGTTGTCATATCTCCTTGCAACTGATTTTTACCCTGTATAAAAATTTGAGATTTGCTTTGCCATTCCTGCATTGGTTGAGGAGCAATCGCGATTCC
>JASGXE010013336.1:0-13771 GCA_030068105.1 Sinentomon sp. SZTP_YWyxl
GGTAGAATTGTTAAATGACAAGAAATAAATGCAAAAATGCATAGCAGGGCAAATTTTTGCAGTTTCGTGTTTCGAAATCTCAGAAATGGTCTTTTTCTTCCTTTTACTTTCATGCAAGAAGTAGAAATTACCTTGAGTGCCAAAATATAGCAAAACGAGTCTTTCTAAAGGTGCCAGATTTTGACCTCAGTTTAAGTGGATCTTTACTTGTAATTTCTACAGGATGGGGTTTTTTTGCTAAAATCTCAACAATCGCACCTTTTACAATTTTTGCATGCGTGTGTAAAGTAATTTGGTCAACACACCAGTAAAGGCCCACCCTGCACTTTTCTGGCTTTCTTCACCTACAAAAATGACTGGAAATGAGGCCAACAACTGATATCAAGTGATAAGAGGTCATGCCCTGCCCTTGCCAAAAACATCCCGCCTGCAAAACTGGACAAATAAACAATGGATCAGATAGTCAGATGCAGATGACGTGTGTGTTCGCCAACATATCAGGAAGCATCAGAAGGCCAAGCCCTACCATGAAGTATTCTCATGTGCGGATTTTTCCAGCACAAATCGGAAAGGGGGGAGACACACCTCCATACACTACTGTATTGATAAAAAAAAATCATTTTTAAAATGCGGTGAACATTAGGAATGCAGAACATCTGGTGCACTCCACTGATGGAAAGAAACTTGTGGCCATGTGCACCAAGGCTACAAACCGCAACCCTAAGCTTGAAAAATGTCAATTCCACATTCAGATGCATCTTTCTCAACAATGGAAAAGGAATATTATTTTTCACACCGAGAAATCAAATTTCCCAACAGAATTCTGTGCATAAAATTTTTTATGAAAAGAAATCTGTTAGAAAATTTGATTTCTGTACACAACAATATTCATTTTCCATCGTTGAGAAAGGTGCATCTGAACATGGAATTGACTTTTTTGAAGCTTAGGGTTAGGGTTTGTGGCTGGTGCATACGACGGTTGGTTTCATCCAATCAATGAAGAAGTGCTCGGGGAAGAAACAAGAAAAAAACAAACTTCACTTCCTTACTAACCAGTATTCATGGGCAGTGCCTTGTCATAGCTAAAATACTTGGTCAGGAACTGTTCAAACTCGCCCAAAGCGTCGGAATAAAATGCCCTGGATGTCAGCGTGAGGATACTCGCTTGGTCCTTGAGTGCCTTGACAATCTTTGGATGGCAGTGACCTTGGTTGACAGCAGAGTAAGCACTCAGGAAGTCGTAATATTTGCGACCTTCGACATCCCAAACGAAAACACCTTCCATCAAAGAGAAAGAGAGAAAAAAGCATGAGAAAATGAAGACATTTGGAAGAAAAAAAAACTGAAGTCCGTGGCACATGTGAGGAGCGAGCCGATGATGGAGGTTGAGAGCTCAAACTCCAGCCAAGGTAAAGTCAGATCTGAAATAATTCTTTGGTCCAAGAAGCCTTCTTGGACCAAAGAATTATTTCAGGTTTGCAAAAAGGTCCACTTCATCATATTGTTAAATTTCCAATATCACCCAAATCAGTTTAAATTTTACGGACAGGTATGTCCAATTTTACTAGCTTTTCTACACAATGTGGTGAGAGTCAGTTCGGGGAAATTAGATTTCCTGCAGGTACCTAGGTATCTAACTCGTAGCAAACATGCAGAAGGCTTAAAGAACCATAAACATACAAAAACAATGCCAAAAAACATAAAACACCACGCAATTTTTGGATTGTTTTTCTCTGAACCCTTTGGAGATATCAAGTCACAGCTTTTCTATTTTCATTTTTTCTTTTACTCCACTTTCCAAAATAATTGAAGGTAAAAGTTTTCACAATAAATGTTATCTTGATGTAAAATAGGTAAAACGTTTAGATGCAAAATTTGATGTAAAATAGGTAAAACGTTTAGATGCAAAATTTGATGTAAAATAGGTAAAACGTTTAGATGCAAAATTTGATGTAAAATAGGTAAAACGTTTAGATGCAAAATTTGATGTAAAATAGGTAAAACGTTTAGATGCAAAATTTGATGTAAAATAGGTAAAACGTTTAGATGCAAAATTTCGAAGGCCAAGTGGGTGCCAATAAAGAATGTGACAGGAACTGCATAGCCCATTCCAATTCAGGCCTTCCTGTAGGTACCTACGAAATGGTTAAATGGTGGACATTTTCAAGTTAGCATAACAAAAGAAGAAAACTCTTAAGACTTAAGAGGTTGCCTGAAAACCCATTAAAACTGCAGTGTTGCAGAGAGAAAAAAGTCCATGCTCATCAGAAAATAATGCTTGCTTTCTCTGGCGCTGAATACCATCCCATTAGAAACATCAAACAAATTTTCATTTGAAACAAAATAGCTGACCTATTGGAGAGCCTTATTAAAATGCTTATAGCCAAACTCACCTTTGCCTCGGCAGAGGGCAACAGGAAGTGGATGATAATTATGAGCTCCGAATTCTGCTTCACGGTCGAACACTTTCTGCGACTTGATGCCAACATTAAGATTCTTCTCAGCAACCATGGCTCTTGTGGCTTTCAGGCGAATTGGAGACGACAAAGTTGACTCTGGCAGACCACTATGAAGAAACGAACCCACCAAGATTCGACACGAAGTTGCAAGCTGTGTGGGGCGGAGAACAAGACTGGTCACAATTATTGGAAGGAACAGCAGAAATTTCCGAAACGAAAAACAGAGACTGCGGGAAATTTTCAAGATGGAAAGATAATGCAAAGCCAGCGGAATGGCTGTTGGGAGGTGTCGCAAATGGTGGTGCAAATTATGATTTATGATTCAGCATACGCTGCAGAAAAATAGCGTTGACCTGGGTGGCCAGCCTATCATACGGATGACCTTCCTCTCTTTACACAGTTCAGTGTAATTAGTGTCCAAGCGATTCCGGCTACGGACTAAGGCCGATTCTAAAGGTCAGATTGCTTCTCTTTCCTTATCTTTTCCATCAAATTTATGAATGTAGTGATATAACTGCTAATACTAGATTACAGAAGACAACACAAGACAGGCATTAAAATATTGAGATGCATACATGAAACCAGTCTGCAATGACGGTTTACTGATAGGCTTATCCAGGCCCATCCAGGGTGCAGGGAAATGTAAGCTGAGAAATCGTGTTTCGGACAACTTAGGTGACCGATCTTTTTAGCAGTGTACCTAGTGGATCATTTTTCGATCAACCGGCCTTTGCCAGAAATCAAATTAACAAGCTTCTGGGTGTAAAAAATCTTGAAATGTCATCGTGTAAACTATTTGGTGCAAAGAGTCCTGGCATTGCCTTAAAGTTTAGATATATGCCTTATGCCAGATGCAAGACGAAATGATGATCGTCTATGACTTGTACACCACCTAATAAAAAACCTCCACCTTTTAATAAAAATGCAAGGAAACTGAGTTGGCATGTCCTAATTATTGTTTAGTTCTTCAAACTGCACATTCCTTGCAAATATGATTTTTCTGGGCACCTTGTACTATCCAAAACAAGCCAGTCTACTCAGTTATTTTTAATCCGGTACCTGCCAGATTGGGCAAAGTGCATAGGTACCTCTAGAGCACCAGCCTTCAAGTCGCAAATCAAAATCAAATGACTGATTGCTTTGATGATAAGCACCAATCGGACGGAATCATCAAAATAAATGAGCATGCGATAATCAGCAGGGGAAAAATTCTGCTTGCCACTAGCAGACAAACCCCGTTGTTGTACAATGTAAAATATCACTTTAGGAGTCTAAAGCTCGCAAACTTTAACCTGACCTGGTGGACCACTATCGCATGGAATAGCAACTTTAGTTATTTCAGTTGGCCCTGGCCAACTGTGATTTTATTGTTTTCACATTCCAATCCAGCACACAGTCCATGGGTACCTAGGTCCCTATTCACTGCAGCAGGAGGCAGAATTCCCCACGCCATTTCAATGCTAAAATATTTAAATTTACACTGTAGCTGCAGACACAAAACACACAGCGGAAAATTCCACTAGATTGGAAACTGGCCAAGAACAGAAAGTTTCCACAAACAACATACCTATGGTACAAACAAAAAGAGCAGGCCCAAAGTGTGTTTGAAAGTAGGTATGTCAACTTAACACATACGAACCTGACGGGTCGGGCATTTTCCAAGCAAACAAACTACCTAACTTTTCTGTTTTTTTTTTTTTTTTTTTGAGAACCCACTCAATATGTTTGAATCAGTCTGTTCAGGGGTGGGCAACAGAAGGTAGGGGTTTACCCTCACACTCAGATTCAAACATGTATACCCTTCACCCCTCCCCTCAGTTTAAGCACTAGCCAGCCCAAGCTTTAGCCAGCCACCCAATCCGCTCTTAATACAACCACTTTTCAGAAGAAATGTGACTTCATGTGCCTCCCAAGCTGCCCTTTGGAAACACCAATTCCTCAAAAAGTTTCCATTTTGTCGGATATTGTCACCAAACCACCAAGCTTCGCCAAGCTCAAAGAAAGCCAAACTCTACGCCATGTGCTCAACTCCTTGCAACTTCACCATGGCTATCACTCTAGACCTGCAAGTTCCCAGTAGCTGCGAAGTGGGGACCAACACAACACAGAATTGGTGGCAAGGAGAGGGGAAGGTTGTGCAATATGTATTTTTAACTCGACTTCGAGGAGGTGACAGAAAAAGGCTACAGCTACGTAGAATCCAATGAGAAAAACATGCACTTCGTAAGGTGTACCCCATCCAGCACTTTGCTTGCCTACAGGATTGTCATTTGAATGGGGGCGCAATGTACCCTTCCTACAAAAAGTGGCCCCAGTAGGTCACTTGCCAGACCCTGGATCTGTTTTTCGCTCACTATAATGGGAAATACATACTCCAGAACCCAATGTCACACCCAAAAAGAATGCTAAATTTTCAAAATTTCTTCAGCCACTAGGGGATTCCATCCCTCGGACACCCTTGAAAGGGGCTGTTCACATGAAATGCCTCTGGGGCTGCCACTCTTTATCGCTTTCCGGAAAAACGCAGTGGCTTACTGCAAGACGAGGTACCTAGTGTAACTTCGAATATTGGCACATTGCGGGTTGGAAGGTATTTCCTCGAAAGTGGTCTTTGCAAAGTCAGCACGTGAAGGGGGAAAAGCTGGTGGCATTTGATATTTGTCCATCACTTTGTTCATTATTTTAAATAAAAAAAAATGGAAAATTGTTTGAAAAAATGAAAAATAGACGGAAAAGCAATTTTTATAAAAAAATAACACAGTAGATACGATAAGTAGACACCCTTCACAAGTGGAACATGGTTGAATTCATAGAAATATTGACAAATATTGAAATTGGTGTTGGGCTATGCTATGTTTGGAGAGCAAGTCACGAACTATACACCGAAATCTTGGAATGACTTCCAACAAAAATTCCAAAAAATTTCAGTTGTGAATAAAGAAATTTTCCACAGCTTCATGCGAGAATGGTTCAAAATGCGGAGGTGTCACAGGCTGGCAGAAACATTAGAGCCCATGCCAAAAGTATGTAGCCTATGAAATAAAATGCGGTAGGTACCTACCTATCTAGGTATCCTTTGAGCCAAAAGTGTTTGGGTGGGTACAGCAGAGGCAGGAGGTTGATTGGTCAAAATAAAAAAAGAAATCAACTGGTTGACACAAACCTTTTTCATTTTGAATCTGAATGTTAAGTGGAATTAACCTCAACGCCTGTGGGATATCACCTCTGATGGCAGAGATTACTAAATGAGGTAGGCACAAATATGTCTCTTTCCTTTGAAACCCTATCAGATGAGGATGTGTAACCACTTAACTAGAGAAAAGCCTGAAGGCCCTGGAAGAAAAAGAACATAAATTAATGGTTGTGCAAATTAAATTTGAGTAGGAAGGTACCTACCGATGACAGGTGCAGGAACCACCAACCTAGTTTCTGTTTCTATTTTCAAAAATTTTCCAGAAAACGGTAGGTAACGGGAAAGAACAATCCAATCAAGTAAAGTAATCCCACATCCAAAACTAACCAATGAGGTGAGCCGATAAAAATTGTATGATCCAAAAGCAGAACACAATACAGGCCAATTTCAGCATAATGACGGTGCCAATTATTGCACAAAAACCAAATTCAAAATATTAGGTAACTTGGCTACATAAGTAGCAAGCAGCAAGCACAAACCGATCTTATGGTTCCCTCAAAACAATGACCGGGAATATTCCCTCGAAAATAAATTCCCGGCTTACTACAGAGGTGAGTTTTGGATGAAGAAGAAAAAAAAAGACCATGATAAGGATATCACGATGATCATGCAAAAGATTGGAAAAAGGGAGGAGAAATTGGCATGTAACAGAATAGCCCCCTTTGAAACAGCCACTTAATTTCAATGTGGTAGGTAGACCAGTTATGCTCAGATATACGAAGCATGTTGGAAATGTTTCAGGCTTTGTATTTTCCCCAGGCTTTGGATTTGTATATATTATCAAAATTTGGTTTGTTCTGAGATGGTGGAATGATTTTTTTTTTCAGGTTTATATGATGAAAATTATTGAAAGAAATGAAAATTGGCACAACCTTGAAAAATTGAACAACGTAGCCAGTTTGTTTTCGTAACAGTTCCTATGTGGAGCCAATATTGTGAAACTGATAAAAGTGACCTTGAACTCACCGGAACAGACGTGCGATTCAATTGAAATGAAATGGCGACCGGAAACTCGTCAAGGGCCCAGGGCTACAAAAAGTCGTTTGAAGCCCTGGAGCACGGATTTTGGAGCCTGGTCAAATTTTGGTCGAAGAGCTTTCTTTTTGCTCGTCAGCTTTCTTCTGCCAGTCAGTCCGTTTCGACCCTCGTCGAAAAATCCAAAAAGTTTACTTCGCAAAAAGTTTACAAGGTCCTTGCATCCCGGAAGAAAGCTGGAGAGCTTTTTTTTGCTCTCCAGCCCATTTTCGATCCCGGTCGGCCCACAATGGTCTCTAGCTAGGTAGGTACAAAGGCTGAAACATTTCCAACGCCCCTTGCACAGTAGATAGGTAGGTGGGTAGGTACCTAATTAAGGTGTAGGTATAGGTGCCTACCACACGATGATCAATTATTCCTGAGCTTTAAGAATATGACTTATCAATTCACCTCGCTGGCCAAAAAGATGCATGCTGCCTCGGTAAGAGAACATGACTACTTGATTGTTGTTGTGGTAATTGCAGAGGCAAAAAAATGATGCATGTCTGACCGGGGCTTAGGTACCTACCTACCACGTCCACGTCCAATGGCTTTTACTGCCTGTGGCCCCCAACATAGTTTAAAAAAATGAGTATGCTGGCCGTCATTATTTTTTTTTGCAGCAGGTGGAAAACAGGCCAACGTAGGCATCGATTGGGAGTGTACTGGCCTTCATGCTTTGTCTTTGTGTTGGGCGGCCAACAGGCCAACGACCTTCTTCAAGTACCTACCTAAGAACTTCCCACTACCCGAGGATAGAAGTAAGGTTGGCAAAATTAAAAGATGCAACATCCCACCACTCCACAAAGAACTAGACAGAACATTAAAAAAAGACCAATGGAATTGAGTTGTGTCCGTGTCTCTCCTGTTACATCAATCAGACTGATGATGTCAGCAATGTGTCCGATCTCAAGAAATGAGTGGAGTGGAGTACAATAACAATGAACGACATTGTTCTTGTGTAACAGGTGACAAAGGCACAACACCATTGATCTATCATTTTTTAATGCATGCAGCATGTGTATAAGTAAGAAATAATAAATGTCTTCAAGTTTCAAAATTTCATAAATCATGCCATCTGTTGTTTGTTGGTTTCAAGTTCACAGAGAAATTAAAAGGGCCACAGAAAAGGGGCATTTTCAGCATTTCAGCTTAACAATTCGTAATTTTTTTTTTCTTGAGAAACTGCAATTACTCCTGACAAGAGGCGTAACCCGTCGGCGTAACCCCACTGATGCGCTGCCCTGGAGCCATAAGTGACAGCCAACGAGATACAAAAATAGAGGGCTCGTCGCCGGTCTGCCACTGCAGAATCAGCTGAAGCGAATTGAAGCAGTGACCACCATCTTGGAAGGTGGATCGTCGGAGAAATTTGAATGGTGTGTGCGAGTATGAGCTCGGTCGCAAGCTGCCCACAAAATGTCAAATATCTTTTGAACCAGATGACGGATTTTGATGAAACCTTTTGTGCTACAATGCTGAAAAATAAGCTATTCCAAATATGTATAATGATCCCAAAACTTTCCACGGATTAAGTGCAGAAATTAGGGGGGGTGGGGTAATTTGGCCCTATGTTTTATTCAAACTCAAAAAACTGGTAATATAGCATCGAGATTGTCAACTTTGCTGCATCATGTTGCAGCCCCATCATTGTGAGAGGGTGTGACTAAAATGCTGAACCTGCTTGTCCTGCTTGTCCTGCTGGAAACCTGCTTGTCCTGCTGGTATTGGTCAAATAGGTTAGGTTATTGTTAAATTAGGTTATCCTAACCTAAACTAACCAAACCTAACCCTTACCTGGCCATTACCAGATGGACAAGCACGACAAGCAGGTTCAGAGTTTTAGTCACTTCCGTAAAAATGCGCCCCATCTCTCCCGGGCGCCAGTTTACAAGCCCTGCCGCCACTTTAGACAGCAGGTCGGGGCCCCACCGAGCATTGTTTTTTCCGAGAAGGGACAGGGTTAGGTCAGGTTTAGATAGCCTTAGGCAAAAAAATTATTTTTCTTTCTTGCGAAAACAGGGCCCCAATCGAGCATTCTTGCACAAAATGCACTCTGTGCCATCTAAAAGTCGCGGTAGGGCCAGATTACGGCAGGACCAGTCGGACTTAGTTACGGTCGGACCAAATTACGGTAGGACCAGATTACGGTAGGACCTGGTTGCGGTAGAACCAGATTACGGTAGGACCTGGTTACGGCAGGACCAGATTACGGTAGGACCAGATTACGGTAGGTTCAGATCACGATAGATCCAAATTACCGTAGGACTTGGTTGCGGTAGGACCAGATTACGGCAGGTCCAAATTATGGTAGGACTAGATTACGGTAGGACCAGATTACGGTAGGACCAGGTTGCGGTTGGACCTGGTTACGGCAGGACGAAAAGCTAAACCGCATTTTTCGCCGAATTTCTGGATGTTTGCGCTGAGGTACCTACCTAGTTGCGTTGTTTTTGTTCTAAATGTGATTGCTCTCCTGCTGCCGATAAAGATATAGACAAAAATGGGCGCAATGACCGCTCGATGAAGCCGCCAGCCGGAGGAGGCAGGCCAGATTGGGTTAAGTTCGTTTAGGTCAGTCAGGGTTAGGTTGGGTTAGGTACGGTTAGGTTAGGTGTGTCAGGTCAGGTTTTATTGCGGCCTTTCGTGATTCATCATTTATGTGCAGCGGGGCACTTTTGAGAACCAGTATCAAAACAACACAACTGCCACTGCGAAACTGTGCCTGGATTTCAGACCAGATCTCAGTAGGACTTAGTTACGGTTGGACCAGGTTGCGGTTGGACCAGGTTACAGTAGGACCAGATAACTGTTGGACCAGATTGCGGTACGGTAGGACCGAGTTACGGTAGGACCAGATTAGGTGCGGTAGGTCCAGGTTACGGTAGGTCCAGGTTACGGTAGGACCAGATTACGGCAGGACCAGATTATGGTCGGACCAGATTACGGTTGGACCAGATTTCGGTTGGTCCAGATTACAGTGGGTCCAAATCCAAATTACGGTAGGACCTGGTTACAGTGGGTCCAGGTAAGGGTAGAACCAGGTTACGGTAGGACAAGATCACGGCAGGTCCAAATTACGGTAGGACTTGGTTACGGAGAACCAGGTTACGGTAGGACCAGATTACGATAGGACCAGATCACGATCGGTTCAGATTACGGTAGGACTTGGTTAGTAGGTAGGACCTGGTTACTGTTGGACCAGATTACGGTAGGACAGATTTCGGTGGGACCTGGTTGCGGTAGGTACTGGTTACGGTAGGACCAGGTTACGGTGGGACTAAAAATGAGTAGGACCAGGTTTCGGTCATTCGGTCGGACCACTTCCTTCGACCCTGCGTTCAATCTCAAATAGAACAAAAAAAACAAAACAGAACAAGTCCCATACAATATTAAATTACCTACTTCATTTCCTTTCAACTTGTTATATTTTCCAGTTATTAAAATTTCTCTAAAACTGTACTCTGAATGGAGTTTACAGTTCAATTTACTCTGCCTTCTCGGAGAATGGAACAACCGAGCATTGTTTCTTCACTTCTTGTAACCAGCAATTTTTTTTTTTTTTATTTTATTAAGCAAGTCCCAAAGTACAATTACATTTATTTCGAAACAAAACAATCCACATTCGTTTTATTCCGCCATTCCACCAATCAAAAATAATAGATGATAATTACAATTTTTTGATCAAATAGGTAGGTTTTTCGAATAGGTAGGTAAACTCACCAATGCAATGCAGTCGACATCACGGTGATCAATCCAGAGCATATAACCAAGCACAGGAAATGCACAAGTTTTTTTTTTCTCAAAATTATTGCTCAAAAAAATTACATAAATTATGCCTTTCTTCACGGAGTCAACAAGCAATAGTCGATCTTTATAAATCAATGCAACGTCACACCATGCGATTTTAAAAATGTGTTTTGTACTTTTCAGCTTAGTTGGATTTGTTTCTTTTATTTTTTTTTTCTTTTATTTTATTTGTTTCTTCAATTTGCATGCAACTCCATACAACACCAGACCACAGCATACTCCCACTAGGGCTGTGCGAATCTTGATTCGATTCGAAGATTCGATTCGAAAATCTCGAATCTTGCCTGATTCGATTCGAAAAAATTCGATTCGAAAAATGTGGTGATATTCGAATCAAGATTCGAGATTCGAACAAAAGGATTCGATTCGAAAAGATTCGATTCGAGATTCTTGAAGGATTCGAAAAAAATTCGAATCGAATCTCGAATCTCAAATAAAAAATTTGAAAACTTTTTTGCAAAAAAAAAAAGCTCAAAAATCGTCAACATTGATCCAAAATTTCGAATGGCAAAGTCAAACAACCAAGTGGATGCCGCCTGGAAGCCATCTTGAAATAACTGAATTACACTAGATGGCAGCCATCTCTCTTTCGCGAACGCGTGCGTCAGATGTTTTCCCATTACCTGCACTGCCGATCCGCCGTCTAGTGTACGCACGTTATCCGGGATTTTGACAGAAAACTTGAAAAGACATGGCGCTCCCATTTCTGGCAATTTCTGCTGTTCAGCAAGTTCATTTTGGCTTTTTTTGTTGTTTTTGTCTTGTTTGCTGTGTTGGAAAACTTGAAAAGACATGGTGCTCCCATTTCTGGTGTTCAGCAAGTTCATTTTGGTTTTTTGTTGTTTTTGTCTTGTTTGCTGTGTTGGAAAACTTGAAAAGACATGGTGCTCCCATTTCTGGTGTTCACCAAACAAGTTCATTTTGGCTTTTTTTTGTTGTTTTTGTCTTGTTTGCTGTGTTGGAAAACTTGAAAAGACATGGTGCTCCCATTTCTGGTGTTCACCAAACAAGTTCATTTTGGCTTTTTTGTTGTTTTTGTCTTGTTTGCTCTGTTGGAAAACTTGAAAAGACATGGTGCTCCCATTTCTGGTGTTCAGCAAACAAGTTCATTTTGGCTTTTTTTGTTGTGTTTGTCTTGTTTGCTGTGTTGGAAAACTTGAAAAGACATGGTGCTCCCATTTCTGGTGTTCAGCAAACAAGTTCATTTTGGCTTTTTTTGTTGTTTTTGTCTTGTTTGCTGTGTTGGAAAACTTGAAAAGACATGAGACATGGTGCTCCCATTTCTGGTGTTCAGCAAACAAGTTCATTTTGGCATTTTTTGTTGTGTTTGTCTTGTTTGCTGTGGTCTTTGCTACCAGAAAAACAAAAAAAACCTGGAATAAATGTTTGTATTCCAGTTTTTGACAGCAAAAGCTCTCATTATCTTCAATAATTTTAGCCAATTCTCTTTCATGATGATTTTGTACAAGATATTGGCTAGAGTTTTTGCCCTGCCATTTTACCAGGTTATCAGCAGGAAGGAAAATCAGATTGTAATCAGGTTGGTACCTAGTACCTACCTACCTACCATCGTTTGGCTAGGCACCTATATGCCTATTCAGCCAAAACAGATTGGCCTAATATCACTGACGAAGCAACCTGCCTATTGACACTTCCATCATGTGACCTCTACCAGGTAGGTACCTACCTGCCTAGTGTTTTTCATTCCTTTCTCTGCATATATTTTGCTGCAGAGCATTACCTGCATACCAGGCCAGGCATAAGTACATGCTTATAGGCAGCTGCCAGCTACCTACATGCACTAATGGCACTTTTAGTCGGGAGGTAACTAACTAGTAGTAGGTACCTACCTGCCTTGCCTTGCTTTATCGAGAAAGGTAGGTACCTAGGTACCTATAGCTGGTGTCTCACCTCATTCTGGAACCAATGATAGGTAGGTAGGCACCTGCCTATACTAGCTACTTAGTAGGTACCTACCTAGTGCATCTCGTGTTTTATTCTGAGGGACATAGGCCTACCCACATGCATGAATGGCACTTATAGTAGGGGTAACTAGTGGTAGGTAGGTACCTAGTAGGGGTAACTAGTGGTAGGTACCTATCTGCCTTGCCTTACTTTGTTGAGACAAGTAGGTAGGTACCACCTAACCCACCAACTCTTGCTGTATCTCACCTCATTCTGGACTCCATGCTCTGTCTTCCTAAATTTGCGCAATCCCCATTTGTGGTGTACCTACCTAATCTTCATTCAATTCACCAACTTGATTCACATTTACGCATGCTTTAAGCTAGGAAATTAATGTGCCTGAGTTAAAATTAGGAAGATTCGAAATGAGATTCGATTCGAGAAAGCGATTCGATTCGATGCCGATTCGACTCGAGAAGATTCGATTCGAAAGTGGAGACGGGATTCGGATTCGATTCGAGATTCGAAGAAGCAGGATTCGATTCCCACTCCCACGCGACAGCCAGCCACGCAACATTCCTCAATCCAGATTAGTTGGGTTGGATTTGTTCTTGATAATGCATGCATGCCATTCCACGTCACACCACCAGACAACAGCATACGATTATCCAACATTCGTCCGTCTGCATCCAACACCAGTTGTTTCAAGTGCACTCATACATTCGCTCAGTGTGGCCAGATTTATTTTTCCGAACCCGCCAAAAGTTAGCAAAAAACCCGCCAAAACCTGCCAACTGTCAACCCGCCAAAACCTGCCAGAAACGGAACCAACAGAAAATGTCAGGAACTCATTTTTGTGAGATTTCGAGCAAATTCGTGCCTATATCTACTCACCTTGGAGCTTACCCCAAGGAACTAAACCACTTTTTTGAAATGCAGAAAAATGAGTGTCCTGGTGTCAACTGTTTACAGCAGGTGAGTAGGTAGGCACTTACTGGGTACCGACCTAGGTACGGTAAGGTAGAAAAAGAAATGTTTAAGTGCTCATGGTGATTGGTCCATGTTTGGGGATGGCTGGCAATGGTGTGTTCCGCTTAAGAGTGCTAAGCGGATAGGCGGCACAAAACTGCCGCGACACGGACCACAGACCAGACTGCAGAGGCCGGGCCCGCAGAAACACACAGAAAAAGGAAAACAGCTGCACAATGCACATTTCTTTTAATACGTACCAACTGTACTTGCATGGGTTCCTGCCAAATAGACCTACAGGAGAGGATTGGGCACCCTCCAAAGTGCAGAAGGCCTGGTATATTTCGAATTTTGCATGCCTGTTGGCACTGACAGAAATATATGACTTGCACCGATTGGCCAAGAATAAAATCTGCAACCC